>JASDQU010306828.1:125952-142531 GCA_032191745.1 Picea mariana | reverse complement strand
TAAAAAAAAATATATATTCATTAAAAAGAAAAAGGGTAAGTTTTTGCACATGCCTTTTTGAGTTTAATTAAAAAGGGGAAAGAGGGAAATCTAAAATAATTAGGAAACGATGAAAAAAGAGGGAAACATAAAAGAAAGGGGAAACACTAGAAAAAAGAAGAAGAAAAAGCACTTAGTCCAACTTAGTAAGGTATCTACCATTTAAGAACTTTCTATTTTAAACTGAACTAGCAAATTAGTAATGGGGAAAGTCATTAAAACCTGTAAGGGAATTTGGGGACACCTAGGAGCGATTCTAGGAGTGACTCTAGGTGGGTGAGGGAAATAAGGGTAATTAATTGATTAAAGAATTTAGTTTTTGGAGTAATGAAAGGGATGGGTGACACATGTACGAGGAGGATTATTATGAATTAATTTATTAAACATTAAATAAAATGGGATTTTGGGAAAGTAAGGGACTTCAAAACTCTATATAATGGAGGGAGAAAAATGATGATGGATCTCTTATGTTTGCGTAACGTTACACTGAAGAAATCTCTACTTGACTGACTTAGCCTGTGGGAGTTGGGATACCTAGCTCGATGAGGAGTGGTAGCTCAGCCTTGCGAGGTGAGCTAGGAGCTAAATGATTCTCTGGTTAGTGTGCATGGCCCCTTTGCCACTGAGGGGGCTAGGGTGAAGAAGAGTACCCCTACCATTGGCTAGGAGGTACTGGTGAAGTCTTGTCGATTGGCAAGCAAGAGTTGCACGAAGCACACGAGACATCGACTCAGAGCAGGTGATCAGGCAACAATACGCTTTCTTTATTTTTGCATGGTATATTGTATTAGGATTTATGCTTTGGATGTGCAGGTTTAATTGGGTAAGTAAATTGATTGTCTTAGCATTGTAGTTGATGAATGAATTTTTCCATAGCCTATAGCTCAATGATTGATTGAATCCCATGGCCTTCAATTCCCGACATGTCTTGACTGCCCTGTGGTGTATTGATTTGTGAGGATTGTGGTTGTTTTTTCCTTTCATCCCTAGCTCATTAGTCCTTGGCTAAGCAGTCATCCATGAGCCTAATATACGGTATTCACTTCGGCGTTAATAGACCTATGGATCTCAATGCCTTACTTTTATGCACGTGGATGATGAGTGAAGGATGTTCCTGTCAGATGTCTACCTCCGTTGTGGTCCTTGGCTAATTGTTTTGACTTGTGGCATATAGAAAAGACCTTTGCATATGGATTAACTTCCGTCCTTTTTGTTTTTTCTCTGTCCCTTGATTGTTAGAATCCCTGCGATCATTTCAATGACCTCTCCCATTGTATCCTTGTGTTTCTCTTACTTTTTTCTGCATTGTATTGTTATTCTGGCAATGGAAAAACAATTTGATTTCCTGTCTACATTTTTGTATTGGTATCTTGGAAACGAAAAAACATTTTTATTTGTTATTCTTTTTTGTGTTGTATTGGTATTCTGGCAATGGAAAAACGAATTGATTTCATGTCTACATTTTTGTATTGGTATCCTAGAATGGAAAAACGTTTTTATTTGTTATTCATGCCTACATTTTTTTAATTGGTATCCTGGTAAGGGAAGGGCGTTTTGGTGATTCCTATAGGCCTTTGCATTTGGCATCCGGTCAATGAAAAATGGAAACCATGATTTTTCCATTTAAAACTTGTCTTAGATTTCCATTTGTGACATCCCCAAAAATGAAGTATCTTTGAAATTTAAATTTGCTGGAAATTTATTCGGTTTTTAGTAAATTCGAATTTGGAATTTTTTTTCCATTTAGGGCAATTCTGAATTTTGAATTTGACAATTGTAGTTAATTATTATGACTGTTGGGAAGAGACTTGATTTGACCGAACTAACAAAATATTTGAACCCACTATGACACTTGTATGAAAACAAAATATTTTATATTGATTTCAGGAGGACAAATGGAACAACCATGTTAAATCTAACTAACCATGACTCCATCAGTGGGGAACATGTTGGAACTACCCCTAGGTTGATTGTTACAAGTGGCAAATCAATGATTTGGCCATTGGTAGCCCGTGAAAATTAGGGATTTAGAAAGCTGGGAAAATTACCAAGGGAGGGAAAAAGGACCTAGGCAAATTGATAAATAGCATATGTGAGGAGGCAAGACGCTACCAAGTATGCTAGAAAAGAGACTATTGATTTTTACTTGTTGTTATGAACACTATTGAGTGAGTGTGAGGCAAGAGGAATCTACTCGAACTGAAGGACATTGTTGAGGAGGAGTTTCCAGGTTCACTCTCACGGATTCATGGTCAGGCTAGGGTGTGAATTGGGCAAGTGATTTTGGCTGCCCTATTCTACAGTTGGGAGGAACATGGTTGTTCCCTTTGTCGTTCCCCGAATTGGTTTAGATATGTTAAATTCCTCCTTATTTGCTTGAATGATTTTGGGTATCTGTTATTATGCATCTGTTGGTATTAAGCTGAAATAATTTTCATGGATGATATATGTTCCTTTGAATGAGGTTACAGTCGAAATTTAAAATTCTAGGGAATAATTACCTATGTAAAACCTGAACTGGAAAGATCAGATCTATCTGCAGGAGTACATTCATTTTTGTAACTGAAATGTTAGGAAGATTTATCCATAAATATTTGAAGTTGAGTAAGTCTATATATAAGTTACATATCAACTTATATATATGATTACCATTTATTATCTACTGTAGGAACGATTGTATCTATATGGCCCATTGGTCATATGTTGGACAATCAACTATTCTATTAAAGGAATAGACTTGTATTACTACTATATTTGTGACCCATTGTCATCACAGATTCCACATACAAGTGTGTATGTTAGAAACAACACATATCATCTATAGTGGTAATATAATTGAATCTGGACAGTGACCTATATTACAAAAAAAACTATTGTGTTTTAGTCAGGCCCAGGATAGAGCTATTCTGCTCGAAGCATTAAATTAATCATGCAAAATTTTGAAACTTCAAGTCCTGGAAAACCTTATACCTATCATAAGATCATCATGAGCCATACGATTCTAAGGGGTTCATTTATGTAGTGGATTTTCAAACCTGTGTAAACATTTGTAGGAAACTGTAAGAATTTGAGAAGTATTATATCCATTTTAACTGTACAGATTTAAAGGCCTTATTAATTTAACAATAAGGGGTTTACGAAGTATCAAACAAAAACTTATGAATACAACTATGAATTTATATGTGTAAATGTTCATTCAGAAATCATTATAATAGATGGCGTAGAATTAGTTCCAGAATCTGGAGTACACTTGGATTGAACACAACAGAAAGATAGGACTAAACTATTATAGATCCAGGTTAACCATTACAAGAGAAAACACAGGTGATTTATTTACCAACACGCTTATAGGTATGCCAAGGATCTATGATGCCAAAAAAAAATTGAAGTAAGGCTACAAAACACCATCCACAATCCTTTTCATTTCATAAATGTTGAGAAAACAGTTCTAGCATAGGAAAGATTTCAGTCATAATTTACCTTCGAATAATACTTAATACAAGCCACAGTAAGAAATTGGTTTAATCCATGGGTAATTATACAAATTTAAAGTCGACTCTCGGAAATCAAAAGTGAGAAGGAGAAACGAAGCTAACACACAACGAACCAATTATAGATATGGCTCCTTAATTGAATGCTTCTACCATTAACTGTCTAGGCCTTTTTAGCAGGGGAAAAATGGAACTCGAGTACCTATTAAGGGGGGTGAAATCTTCAAGCGTGTGTCCTTGTGTGGTCGAAACCCCGACATGGAGTTGTGATAAAATACCTTAAATTTTGTTCAATAGAAATGTAAATAAAATAAAAGAGGAATCGATCAATATTAGGAAAGAGAGTTCACCAAAGTAATACTTAACTTAAGTAGAGGGATATGATTATCCTTTTCCATCGCCAGGAGGCACATATTTCTCTAGACCTGGGAGGGGAAGAGGAGTCCTAGACTCCCTGATGGGTACCCTCGCAAAACCAAAGGGGCCCATCATTAGCATTAAGAATCAATTAATAACCAAAACAAGAACATAATCCAAGAACCAATACACAAATGTTGGAACATGACCAATCTTCATAAAATCATAAACTTAAGAACCATCTTACAAAATAGATAAAGAAACAATAAAACTATCTAACACTCTACAATTAAGTTTTAAGGAAATGCAGGGGGTCAACACAATGCCCAAAAACCCAAACGCACATTCCTAGTAAGACACTCAGAAAAAGAAAGGGGGCACACAGAATGCAACCGAACATATTTAACTTCAGTTAGAGTATAATCCGTGCTTAAGGGTTTGTCCATCTACTATTATTTCTGGGGGACTCTCAAATAAGGAAAAAATCATAGTCTTACGTGTTATTGAAGAGAATTTTGTATGGACCCCTGTTTTTCCAAAACCCAGATAGAAAAAAACTTGCCAGAGAGGTTCCAGTATCAAAATAAATAGGCTGAGCATACAGGCATGTAAAATACCCTAACCCATTTTCTTTCGACGAATATTAACCGAGAATATTAATAAATGAATGGAGAGTCCAATACCAGAACAGTGAGCCGAAATGACTAAAACCTACTGTAAAAAAATTATTATGGATACATACTGAAATAGGAGAAATATGGGGAATGCTCCAAGCCACCATGCCCGTACATTGTAGAGTTAAGAACAGAGGAAAAAATGTAGGATTCAACTCAGAGTAGATTGGCACAAGGATGAAAATGAATCATGGATGCTACCCTAAAACATGAGCCCGCGCATATTGAATGTGGTGGGTATAACGAGGAAATACACCATGTGACAGTAGTGAAGTGGAGCGTTCAGTTTGGAGGAGGGTACAGGGTGACTCTCGTTTTCTCATCTCCATTAATGGCTGGACAAAAAATGAAATTCAACTGTCAATACATCTAGTCACAGTTAATAAGTTAAGAGGATAAGTAAGGATCTCCTCATACCCCTTTTACCACTAATTCAATTAGCGTCGGTGGTTGGAGTTAGTTAAGCCCGGGAAGGATGAATCATCTACCACCTTGGGGGATCGCTTCCAACCAAATAGATCATTGGGTTACGAATTCAGTTAATAGGATAATTCCAAGGAATTCCTCGAAGTCTGTGGTCACCTTTATCCAAAGAAAAACCAATAACTTTAATGTTAAAGAAAATATTTCGACCCCTTTCCTTGTGTCTCTAAATTTCTTGGGGCTTGAAGTTTAGGCTTGTACTCATGTATGAGGGTGGATGTTTAATAAGAGGCTAGAAGCCTAACACTAGGCCTATGCCCACTTTCCTCTTTACTACAAAGTTTTAATATTCAACCACTTACGAAGACAAGTATAACTTAAATGAGTATGGTAAACACTAGTTTTGAATCTGTAATGTTAGGAAAAGAAATGAAACACACAGGGTATTGCAATTTTGAATATTAAGGATTAATCCCCTTTTTATAAATCTATTATATAGACTTAGAGCGTAATTCTCCCAAAAAAAAATAAAAAATTTGTGACGAAATTGAGGATTATTACACCGTTGAAGTGCCCACATTTTTTATTTTAAAAGTTGACAAAGATTGTGTTCAAATGCCCACGTTTTTGGTTTTAAAAGTTGTCAGACATTGCTATTGAAGTGCCCACATTTTTTCTTTTAAAAGTTGACAGACATTGTTGTTGAAATGCCCACATTTTGCTTTAAAAGTTGGCAGAGATTGTTTTTGAAATGCCCACATTTTTTATTTTAAAAGTTGACAGAGATTGTCATTGAATGCCCACATATTTTCTTTTAAAAGTTGACAGAGATTTCTTTTGAAATGCCCACATTTTTTCTTTTAAAAGTTGACAGACATTTTTGTTGAAATGCCCATGTTTTTTCTTTTAAAAGTTGACAGATATTGTTGTTGAAATGCCCATTGTTGTTGAAATGCCCACGTTTTTTCTTTTAAAAGTTGACAGAGATTGTTGTTGAAATGCCCATGTTTTTTGCTTTTAAAAGTTGTCTGATATTGTTGTTGAAATGCCCATGTTTTTTCTTTTAAAAGTTGACAAAGATTGTTGTTGAAATACCCACATTTTTGCCTTTAAATTGATTGATTGAGTTCACATTTGAAAGGACATGAATTGCTAGTTAGAATGATGACTTTGTTTGCTGGAATGGACACGAAATTGCCTTAAATGTTGACTGAGTTGTTGTTGAATGACCACGAGTTGATCCTTCTACAATTTGTATTGTCCCTTTTTTTTCTCCTTCACTTAGAGTGTATACCCATCTTTTTCACTTCCAAGCTTTAATTACCACAACGATGTTACTCGCCATATTAACTACCATGTTAATTCCAATGATAAATGCTATATTAAATTCCATATTAATTTCTAGAACAATTTCTACAACAATATTAATGGTCAACAATTTCCTTCTTACTGTTAATTGCCATGTTAAATTGCAATGTAAATGCTATATTATTTTCCATATTAATTGCCATGTTATTTGCTACAATGAGTAAATGATCAACATATTCCTTCTTATTGATTAATTGTTGCAGCGAGTTAAATGGTTAACAATAGTAATCGCCTTGTTATTGACCTATTAATTGTTATGTAACAGTCATATAAATTGCCTTGATATTGTTGTATTAATTTTTATGTTAAACAACATGTTAATCGCCTTGTTATTTTTTTATTACTTGTTATGATAACATTTATGTAAATTGCCTTCCCATTGTGCTATTAATTGTCATGTTAACAGTCATGTAATTGCCATGTTATTGTTATACTAATTGTTATGTTAATCAACATGTTAATTGCCTTGTTATTGCTATATTAATTGTTATGATAACAGTCACGTGAATTGCCTTGTTATTTCTAATTGAACCATTAGGTAACTGCTATGTTAATTGCCTTGTTATATTTCTACAACGATTTTAGTAGTCATCAGTTCCTTCTCTATGATAATAGACATCTAGTATTGTTGGTTCGGTCAATATAGCTAGACTACATGTTGAGATTAAATTGTTCATAAGTGTTATAATGGTAGCATCCTACATTAAGATTGTTAATATTGTTATTCAAGTTAATGGCTAGTTAGATGGTATTTATAATTATAGTTTTACTATTGATTACTTAGACTTGCAAGATTAACTGTATTAATGTTAAATTAGCGGGTGCATTATTGACTAATTGTAACTTTGGCATGCCTTGTTTAGATTGGAACCCATATCAAAATATATTGTAATCATTGATTTCTTAAGACTATATGATTGTTTGGGTGGGAGATGATGTCGTGTATTGGCTTGTGTCATCCCTTGTTTTCATCCTCTGGCATTTTGTCGACCTATTGTTAGGGTATGGGTGTGGTTTTCCTTTTGGTATTTGGTTTCTAGCGCATGAGATTTATCTAGAGTCGTCGGTCCTGATAGGATGAGTGGTGCCAATGTTGTCGATGCGTCTATCACCTGGGGATGACATGATTCCTGATGAGGGGATCATGGCACGGCCCATGGGATAGCGACGAACAAAAACCTAGACGGAGTCGATGCATGTCGAGGAGTGTTGTCGAGCATGGTAAGTAGCTTGGGTGCTTGGGTGGAACACCTTTGTGCGTTTGGTTCACGTGCCTTGAGGTTATAGTCTTGTTCGTCAATGCCATTGTCTCGAGAAGGGGAAGTTGTCCCTTAGTGTGTAGGAGTGTCTTGTTGCATCAAGAGGGTAGTGTTTCTTGCTTGTTATACTACATATGTTTTCCCAGTTTCCCTTGTGCCAGTGAGTGGAGTCGTAGTTTCCTTCTTTCTTCTTAATTATAAAAAAACAAAAACAAAAATTATTTGCCCATGGCCATAATGAAGGGGATGTTATATTTGGTATCAGATCGGGTTCAACCCTGTCACTGTGGATCGACAGGCTTTCCACTGTAGTAAACCCATGAGTATTAACCGTTGCATTAATTAAAAACCTTAATGTGTCCATGTGGTGATCTCATTTAGAGGATGCCTCAGAGGTTCGCAATGTGGTGTCGTGGAAGGAGGTGTGACGCCTCCAGAAGTTCTTGCACCCTTGGAGTCAAACCCCCATGGGGGAGGACCAAGTCCTTGGGCTAGATTTTCTTCTAGTAAGGGATGATGACGGTCTGACAAGGTCCTCCGTCAGACCATCATCATCTCAGTACTGATGACAGTCTGACAAGGTCCTTCACCATCGGTACTGAGATGAGGTCGGGGCACTGTATCCATGAGGGTCCACAGTGTGCCTTGGTTAATACTATTATCATCCACCAAGAACTCAAGAGAGTTGAGTTCTCGAGTCCACAAGTGTCGTGGATGACTGTGTCAGTGAGGAATGGTAGTAGAGCAAGGAGTTGTGCTTCACACCTTACTGTAAATTCTAACCTTGTACAATGTCTAATATAAACAAATATTCAAAAAATAATATAAAAGATACAATGGAAAATGCAAACATTACACAGAGATTTTTCCCCTAGAAACCCAAACCAGGAAAACCAGCATATATTATATTCATACATAGATTGTGTTACATTGTTTAGAATACAATATACATATAGGATCCAACAACATCCAAAACCCTAACCCAATGACCTGGATTAGTCGAAAACCCTAATTCCTTAATCGGAAATAGAAAACCATCAGCAAAAAACCATGTGCCGAAAAACCACCTAAATATCATGTGGTCCCAGAAATATGTCGTCCTGGTAATATGTCGTCCGATAAATATGTCATCCCAGTGCAAAAACAAATTTTGGGGGCATTGCCCCTGAACCCCCTGCACACCCATCGCAGACGCTCAGACACTACTACTCGTGCAAAGAATATAACACATACCCAACATTCTCCCACTTGTTGTTTTCTTTGCACACAGGGGGTTACAGGGTTACATAGTCAACAAGCCAGGGAAACAATGCCCATGGATCCTCTACACCAAGAGAACTTCTCAGTGCTCACAGATTTTGTTAATGAATCTGCAACATTCTTCAAAGTGTCCACCTTCATTAGTGATACTTTCTTTTCTTCAATCATGCCTCTCACAAAGTGATATTGAACATCAATGTGCTTTGTCTTTGAATGATAAGCAAGGTTCTTCGCCAAGAAAATTGCACTTTGACTGTCACACTCTATCCTTACAGCTTCTTGTACCAACCCAATACCTGAACACAATCTTTGTAACCATACTACTTCCTTACCTGCATGAGTGGCTGCCATGTATTCAGATTCTGTAGTTGAAAGTGCCACTACAACTTGTCTTTTGCTCATCCAACTTATTGCTCCTCCAAACTGGTTAAACACATACCCGCTTGTAGATCTCCTACGATCCAAATCTCCAGCCCAATCTACATCCACAAAGCCATGTATATCAACCACTCTGTCCAATCCCGGTCTTCCTTCATAGCACAATCCATAGCTAGCAGTGCCATGTAAATACCTAAAAACCCTTTTTACTATTGTCCAATGCTCCTTCCCTGGTTTTGACATATACCTGCTCAAAACGCCCACTGCATGTGCAATGTCCGGTCTAGTACAGACCATTACATACATCAAACTTCCAATTGCACTCGCATATGGAACATGAGACATGTCCTCCTCTTCTTCATGTGTCTTGGGACACTGATCTGTAGATAAATTTACACCAACAGGAATATGAACCTTGACCGGTTTACATTCTTGCATATTAAACCTCTGCAATATTGCGTCAACATATTTTCTTTGATTTAACCAGAGTTTCCTCCTTTTTCGATCTCTTTTAATTTCCATGCCCAAAATGAAATTCGAAGCACTAATATCCTTCATGTCAAATTTAGAGGACAACTGAGTTTTCACATCCTCGATAATCTCCTTGTTTTTTCCTATCAACAACATGTCATCCACATACAAGACCAAATAAATCAAATGATCACCAATTAATTTAGAATAGACACAGTGATCCTCTTTGCTTCTTGTGAAGCCAAGTCCCAACATATAAGTATCAAATGTTTGATACCACATCCTTGGTGATTGTTTTAAACCATACAGAGACTTTTTCATCTTGCATACCAACTCCTTCTTTCCTTTCACAACATAACCTTCTGGTTTCTTCATAAATATTTCTTCTTCCAGATCCCCATGCAGGAATGTTGTCTTCACATCCATCTGTTCTATTTCAAAATCAAATGCAGCAGCAGCAGATAACAAAAATCTTATAGAGTTTAACTTGGCAACAGGAGAAAAAATCTCACCAAAATCAATTCCCTCAACCTGGGAATAACCCTTTGCTACTAATCGAGCTTTGTATTTCTCCACTTTTCCTTCTGCACTCAGCTTCTTTTTAAATACCCATTTGCTGCCAATGGGATTTCTTCTAGTTGTCAACTCCACTAGATCCCAAGCCTCATTCTTATCCAAAGATGCCATTTCTTCTTCCATGGCCCTTTTCCAGAGATTTCCATCCTCTGAATCCACTGCCTCTCTGACAGTTCTAGGGTCATCATCAGTAATAGACAAAGCAAAATTTGAACAAAAATCAGATGGACTATACCTTTTCGGTAGCCTTCTTTCTCGATCCGATCTCCTCAATATCGAAGTATGAGGATCTTCTTCTTTTGATCCATGTTCTTCTGTAGAGTCTACTTCATCATCCTTTAAATCAAACTCTATCTTCTCTGGTTCTTCCTTACTTGGTAGGACTTCCTGTTTAACAACATCCATAATTTATCTAAATACCATATCTTGGCTATACAGTACCTTCTTATTTTCTGGGTTCCAAAGCTTATAACCTTTAAGACCATCTTTATATCCAATAAAGATACATTTTTCAGCCTTTTTATCCAGCTTACTCCTTTTTTCCTTTGGAACATGAACATATGCATCCTAGCCAAATACCTTAAAATGTGTGAGAGAAGGTTCCTTACCAGTCCATACCTCTTCTGGATTCTTGTCACCCGACGCTGATGAGGGTGATCTATTGACCAGATAACATGCAGTACCCACTGCCTCTGCCCATAATTCTTTCCCTATCCCAGCACCACTGAGCATGCACCTCGCTTTTTCCATCAGTGTCCTTTTCATCCTTTCTACAACTCCAGTCTGTTGAGGTGTATATGGAGTAGTCTTCTGCCTTGCTATATCGCACTTCTTACAGAATTCTTCAAATTCATTCCCGCAGAACTCTCCGCCATTATCTGTCCTCAACACCTTAATTCGTTTCTCTATTTGATTCTCAACAAGAGCCTTAAACTCTTTAAATCTGTCAAAGACTTCAGATTTCTTCCTGAGGAAATATATCCAAGTTTTTCTTGAGAACTCATCTATAAATGAGACATAATACATAGATCTTCCCAATGATGGGACTAACACAGGTCCAAAAACATCACTATGAACTAGTTGTAAAATTTCTTTGACCCTCATTGCACCGGAGGGGAATCTTACCCGATTCTACTTCCCATATAGACAATTTTCACAGAAATCAAAATCCAGAGATCAGTTAGACATAAATTCAACCATACCTTTATTGTGTAGTAGTCGAATACGCTTCTCTCCGATATGCCCCAATCTTTGATGCCACAACATAACCTTTTCTCCAGAGATTGTAGGAGTTCTTTCTTCTTCAACTTCAATATCAGGAACAATGGAGATATTACACCCATCACTAATACTGCTTCCTAGCATCTTATACAGAGTTCTAAACCGAACTCCCTTCATCAACACCATTGCTCCTCGAACCATCCTGCAAGTTCCTTTTTCAAAAATTGTTTTTACCCCTGCATCTTCCATTTTGCTTACAGAAATCAAATTTCTGGCCATACCTAGGATGAGTAGAACAATGGGCAGTGTTCTAATCCTTCCATATATGAGTCTCAACTTGACCCTTCCTCTTGCTATGATTCTGGTTTTCGAATCATTACCTAAGAAAACATTACCTCCATAATACTTTTCATATTTGCAGAACCACTCCCTGTGGGGAGTCATATGAAATGATGCACCAGATTCAATCAACCATGCCTCATGATTTTCATGTGTTCTTGAAGAGGCCAAGTACACATCCCCTCCTTCTTCCTTGGAGGTCTTTACTTCTATAGAAGAAGATTCTTCAGATCCCTTCTTTTTCTTAACTTTGGATCTACACTGCTTCTTGTAGTGCCCTTCTTTTCCACACTTCCAGCATACCCTTACAAAATTTCCAGGAGATTTAGATCTACCCTTAGACTTAGATCTCCCACTTGAGAAATTAGATTTATTTCTTTCCTGGGAACGTCCTCTTGCAAATAATGAGTTTGTACTATGTCCTTCCATATTCTTTCGTCTCATCACCTCTGACAACAAGGACGAGACCACTTATTCAAACTTCAAATAATTTGTATTACTACCTATGGCCACAACTAGACTATCCCACGAGTCTGGTAAAGAACACAACAAACTGATACATTTATCTTCATCTGAAATTTTAATATCAACAGAGACTAACTGACTTACCACAGTATTGAAGGCGTTCAAATGCTCTACCACTGAGTCTCCATCTCTCATCCTCAAGTTATACAACTTCTTTCTCAGGAATAGTTTATTTACCAGGGACTTAGACTGATACAACTTCCCCAAATTTTCTCATAAATCCTTGGTTGTAGCTTCCTATGACACATTCAGTAATACTGAATTGGAGAGACACAGTCGAATTGTGCTCTTTGCCTTCCGATCCATCTTTTTCTAGTTATCTACAGAAGTTCCTGTAGGTGTAGTACCTGGATCTACCACGATCCACTGATCTCTATCCACCAAAAGATATTCCATCTTGAGCTTCCACAACTCAAATATTTTCCCATTAAACTTCTCGATCTCTATCTTCGAATTGCTTGTTGTTTCTTTTCACCTGAAAAACAATACTGTAGATCTCCCACTGTAACAAGGCTTATCACAGTCCCGAGACAAACCCTTGACGATAAAGGCATCCCCCTAAAGCTAATAAAACTCTCATACCAAATGTAAATTCTAACCTTGTACAATGTCTATTGTAAACATATATTCATAAAAGAATAGAAAAGATACAATGGAAAATGCAAACATTTCATAGAGATTTTTCCCCTGGAAACCCAAATCGGGAAAACCAACATATATTATATTCATACATACATTGTGTTACATTGTTTACAATACAATATACATATAGGAGCCAGTGGAATCCAAAAACCTAATCCAATGACCTGGATTAGTCTAAAACCCTAATTCCTTAATCAGAAATAGAAAACCATCGGCAAAAAACCATGTGCCGAAAAACCACCTAAATATCACATGGTCCCGAAAATATGTCGTCTTGGTAATATGTCATCCCAGTGTGAAAAAAAAATTCAGAGGCGCTTCCCCCGAACCCCCACGCAGGAGGCTCTCCCCCCTGCATCCCCCCTCTAACCCCCCTACGCACCCAGTGCAAACACTCAGACACTACTACTCATGCATGACTAGAGCATCTGGATCAGTCGGACCCACTACCATAGGAGACTTGGGAAAGGCCCATGGGATTCATGTAGTGTTGAATGACCACTAGGAAGAGCACTAGTTGACTATGTTTGAGATGTCACGTACAATCATTGATCAAACAATTAGTGTTTTGATTGATCCTGATGCTATCAAGAGTTTCCATTCTAGTGCAATGCTAAAAATGATTAAGGTAACGATAGTCGAACAGGGTGAGTTTATCTTTGTAGATATGGCTTCAGGAGCCAAAAAGAGGGTTGGAGGAAGGGTTATGGGTTGTACCCTAAACCTAGGAGAGTTTGTCACCAGTTCCAACATGTACGTCATGATCTTTGGATCTTATGACATCGCAATCGGTATGGACTGGTTGGAATCACATGAGGCGATACTCAACTATAAGACAAAACGATTGAGCTTGGTCGATGATGAGAGACAAGGACGTATGATTGTAGGTCAAAACCAAGGAATTTCCCTGAGGTTCATCTCCTCCTTGCAGCTACAGAAGAGCTTACGCAAGGGGTTCAATCTTTATGCGATCCTTGCGTTGAATCAAAAGGGAGAAGCAGAAGGTCTAGAACACCTTCCAGTGGTGAGAGAGTTTGCAGACATCTTTCTGGAGGAGTTATTTGGGATGTCGTCGGAGAAGGAATTGGAGTTTACCATAGACCTAAAATTGGGGATTGAACTGATAGAAATAACGCCTTATCGGATGTCGACCCCAAAGTTACAGGAGTTGAGAATGCAACTGAAGAATTTTTTGGACCTAGGAGTGATACGTCCAAGTGTGTCACCATGGGGTGCACCTGTTATTTTCATATGAAATATCGATGGGTCATGGAGGCTCTTCATTGACTACCATCATTTGAACAAGGCAATGATCAAGAATCATTATCCATTGCCGAGGATTGATGATGTGTTTGATCAAATGAAGGGCGCGACAATGTTCTCAATGATTGACTTGTGATTAGGATACCACCAATTATGGATTAAGGAGGATGACGTTTTGAAGACTATCTTTAAGATTAGGTTTGGACATTATGAGTTTATTGTTTTACCATTTGGATTGATGAATGCCCTAGGGGTATTCTTGAGTTTGATGAACGAGGTGTTTCACAAGTACTTGGACAAGTTCGTCCAAGTATTCATTGACGATATTTTGATTTACTCTCAGACAATGGAAGAACATAAATAGCACTTGCACTTGGTACTACAATGTCTGTGAGAGCACAAACTGTATGGGAAGTTGTCCAAGTGCTAATTTTATCAATCAAAGATTCACTACATAGGGTATGTCATCTTCGGTGAAGGTATCACCATGGATCCCGCAAAGGTGGTGGATATTATGCAATGGCTTGCACAGACAAATGTCCCAGAAGTGTCTAGCTTCATGGGTCTATCAAGATACTATCAATGACTTGTCCAGGGATTTTCAAAGATAGCATATCTGGTCATAGAATTGCAGAAGAAAAATAAGAAGTTTGTTTGGACCAAGAAATGTGGGGAAGCATTTCAGAGGCTTAAGGAGTTTTTGACAACAACATTGATACTAAAGGTCCCTGACATGGACACGAACTTCTTGGTATGCACTAATGCATCCAAGAAAGGCTTAGCCATAGTATTGATTCAATATCATCGAGTGATCGTTTACATCTCAAGGAAATTGAGAAAGCATGAGGATAACTATGCGATGGATGATTTGCATTTGCTAGCCATTGTTTATGCCTTGAAGGTTTAGAGACAATACATTGTTGGACAAAAATTTGAATTAAATATGGACCACTATGGACTACAACACATCTTTACACAAAGCGACCTGAACGCACGACAACGATGTTGGTCAGAATGACTTAGCGAGTATGACTTCGAGATTACTTACATAAAAGGAACAATGAATCAAGTGGCAAACACATTGAGTCAGAGACAACGTATCTTTTCGGTGTTTCCCCTTGAGAGGAATCTACGTGAAAAGATTCTAACTGTACTGCATGACGATGACTGGTACAAATAGGTCAAGGGTTTTATCGGACAAAACACAATGATGGTACCAAAATTTGAAGGATTTACGTTTGACAACGATGGAGTATTGGAGTTTAAAAATTAGATTTACGTACCACTGAATGACGAGTTGAGAAGCTTGATCTGAAGCAAGGCTCATAGAGAAGTCTACATGGCTCACCCGGGAGTCACGAAGATGAGGGTAGACCTTAAATCCTTTTTCTTATGGAAGGGAATGAAGGTAGACATAGTCAACTATGTGGCCATATGTCTAGAATGTTCGAAGGTAAAGGCTGAACATCGACACCCAACAAGATTACTACAGCCACACGCTATTCCAGAATCTAAATGGGAGGTTATTTCGATGGATTTTATTTTTGTATTACCACTGACGACAAGGAGACACAACTCGATTTTCATAGTAGTAGACACTCTGAAAAAGAGTGCTCACTTTATTCCTATGTGTATGATGTATTAGTAACCTAACATAGCCAGAGTTTCCATCAATGAAATTGTGAGGTTGCATGGCATGCCTAAGAGGATTATATCCGATCGAGAATCAGTGTTTATTGGACAATTTTGGACTAGTTTCCAAGACACCTTGGGAACCCAACCTAAGTCAGTACTGCATATCACCCGGATACTAATGGGCAGACCGAATGAAAGAACTAGACCTTGGAGGACATGTTGCACATGTATGTGATGGACCAACAAAAGCATTGGGAATAATTATTTCCACTGGTGGAATTCGCTTAAAACAACAGTTACCAAAGCACCATTATGATGGTGCCTTTCGATTTTCTTTATGGGCGACCATGTCAGATGCCTTTGAGTTGGGATCGGCTTGAGGATAGGGTCCTGGTGGGACCATAAGTGATCCAAAAAATGGAAGACAAAATTCAAACAAAAATACAAAGGATTAAAGAAGTTTAGGATCAGCAGAATAGTTATGTCGATGTGCACCGTGTCGACTGTAGTTATGAGGTCAGCGATCGAGTCTTCGTGTGGGTTAAACCGCATAAGAATTTGATCAAGTTTGGAAAGGGAGATAAAATATCTCCTTGGTTTGTGGGACCTTTCAATATTGTGGAGAGAAAGGGTCCCGTGGCCTATCGACTAGCCTTAA
>JASDQU010306828.1:89296-116472 GCA_032191745.1 Picea mariana | reverse complement strand
CTTTTAAAATTTGACAGAGATTGTTGTTGAAATGCCCACGTTTTTACTTTTAAAAGTTGACAAATATTGTTGTTGAAATGCCCACATTTTTTCTTTTAAAAGTTGATAGAGATTGTTGTTGAAATGCCCACGTTTTTTTCTTTTAAAAGTTGACAGAGATTGTTGTTGAAATTCCCATGTTTTTTCTTTTAAAAGTTGACTAAGATTGTTGTTGAAATGCCCATGTATTTGCTTTTAAATGTTGAGAGACATTGTTGTTCAAATACCCAAATTTTTGCCTTTAAATTGATTGACTGAGTTCGTTGTTGAAGGGACACGAATTGCTAGTTAGAATGATGATTGTCTTTGCTGGAATGGACACAAAATTGCCTTAAATGTTGATTGAGTTGTTGTTGAATGACCACAAGTTGATCCTTATGCCTTTTTTATTGTCCCTTTTTTTTCTCCTTCACTTAGAGTGTATACCCAACATTCTCACTGCCAAAATTTAATTACCACAATGATGTTACTGGTCATATTAATTACCATGTTAATTGCAATGATACATGCTATATTAAATGCCATATTAATTTCTAGAACAATTGCTACAACAATATTAATGGTCAGTGGTTTCCTTCTTACTATTAATTTCCATGTTAAATTGCAATGTAAATTCTATATTATTTTCCATATTAATCGCCATGTTATTTGCTACAATGAGTTAATGATCAGTAGATTCCTTCTTATTGATTAATCGCCACAACGTGTTAAATGGTTAACAGTATGTAATCACCTTGGTATTGCTTTATTACTTATTATGATAATAATTATGTAAATCACCTTCCTATTGCGCTAATAATTTTCATGTTAATAGTCATGTAATTGCCATGTTACTGTTATACTAATTGTTATGTTAATCAACATGTTAATCGCCTTATTGTTGCTATATTACTTGTTATGATAACAATCATGTGACTTTCCTTTTTATTGCTAATTTAATCGTTAGGTAATTTCTATGTTAATTGTCTTGTTATATTGCTACAACGATGTTAGTAGTTAGTAGTTCCTTCTCAATGATAACAGACAACTAGTATTGTTGGTTCGGTCAATATACCTAGACTACATGTTGAGATTAAATTGTTCATAAGTGTTATAATGGTAGCATCCTACATTAAGATTTTTAATATTGTTATTCAAGTTAACGGCTAGTTAGATGGTATTTATAATTATAGTTTTAGTATTGATTACTTAAACTTGCAAGATTAATTGTATTAACGTTAAATTAGTGGGTGCATTATTGACTAATTGTAACTTTGGCGTGCCTTGTTTAGATTGCAACCCATGTTAAAATAGATTGTAATCATTGACTGGTTCAGACTGGGTGATTGGTTGGGTCGGGGACGATGTTGTGTATTGGCTTTGGTCATCCCTTGTCTTCGTCCTATGACATTTCGTCGACCTGTTGTTGGGGTATGGGTGTGGTTTTCCTTTCCATATTTGGTTTCTAGTGTGTCATATTTATCTAGAGTCCCTAGTCCTAATAGGGTGAGTGGTACCAAGGTTGTCAATGCATCTATCACCTGGGGAAGACATGATTCCTGATGAGGGGATCATGGCATGCCCCATGGGATAACGGTGAATGAAAACCTGGCTGAAGTCGGTGCATGTCAGGGAGTGTTGTCATGCATGGTAAGTAGCTTGGGTGCATGGGTGGAATGACTTAGTGTGTTTGTTTAGCCTGCCTTGAGGTTCTAGTCTTGTCCGTCAACGTCATGTCGAGAAGGGGAAGTTGTCCCTTGGATTGTAGGAGTGTCTTGCTGCATCAGGCGGGTAGTCGTTCCTCCTTGTTATACTGCGCATGTTTTCCCAATTTCCCTTGTGCCAGTGGGTGGAGTTGTAGTTTCCTTCTTTCCTCTTAATTCTAAAAAAAATAAAAAAAAATTGCTTCTCCTATGGTTGTAATGAAGGGGATGTTACACTTCGTATCAGAGCGGGTTCAACCCTGTGACTATGGATTGTGCGCCTTTCCACTACAAGTAATGATCTTAATTTTATGAGAAAAATTAAATGAATACAGATTATTAACAGATTCTTAGCACAAAATAACAAAGATACTGTAAAACTGGTTTTGTATTCAATAATGAAATAAGTTAAAACTGTAAAAGGCAGCAAAAACAAGCTTGTTGGAATGGTGGCGGCTTATCTCCGAGAAGTGATGTGACGGCTACACTCATTCACAACAAGAACATTACAATGAGGCTCTAAAAGAATTTTTACAATAAAAAAGAATGCCAAAAACCCTAGACATCCAAAAACCTAACCCTAGGAGATGAAGCGCCAAAAGTCATGTGGGCCCCGTTTGGGTACATCAACTTCCCGAGGTCGTAAATTTTGCATACAATCTTCGTTTTAGGCGTGTGATAGCCCGTTGGAAAGGTATCATTGAGAGGATTCATTTTGGGGGATCAATAATTCCTTAGGATATCATTTAGGAGATCGATCCTGAAAAACATTCATTTAGGCCCTCAAAATGGCCCCAGAAATTAAAACTGCTAAAAATAGTAAATTGCCAAAATTGTCAGAAAACTGTCTTGAGTCAATTGGAAAAGGTGGGTGGTCACCGATATCCATCTGGATCAATCCTCCCTCCTTAATAATCAATGGTCTCCATTTCATTGAGGTCCCCCATTAGATGAGGAAATTTTTGTTGAATTTGGCCCTGGGTGAGCCACTTGCCTTGGTGCAGGAGCTGCCCTGCTTTGCGACTCGATAAAGTTGAATCCTTTATTGTCGAGNAAAACTGCTAAAAATAGTAAATTGCCAAAATTGTCAGAAAACTGTCTTGAGTCAATTGGAAAAGGTGGGTGGTCACCGATAGCAATCTGGATCAATCCTCCCTCCTTAATAATCAATGGTCTCCATTTCATTGAGGTCCCCCATTAGATGAGGAAATTTTTGTTGAATTTGGCCCTGGGTGAGCCACTTGCCTTGGTGCAGGAGCTGCCCTGCTTTGCGACTCGATAAAGTTGAATCCTTTATTGTCGAGTGGCCTTGATCTGTGTGTCCAAAATTTGATCATTGGATGCATGTTGTATGTAGTTGGGGTTGAGATCTGTTGGTGTCAACTATTCTGCTACTTCTGAGGTGTCCAATAATGGTGGGAAATAAGGGCGAAGAATATCCACGTTGAACACTAGGTGCAGGCCAACGAAAGGAGGAATGTTGAGCTCAAAAGCATTATCCCCCACAACCTTGGTGATAGTGCATGGACCATAATAGAGTGGGTGAAGCTTTATATGGGGTCATGTAAGGCATTCTTTCTGCAAGTGCAACCAAACTTTGTCACCCACCTGGAACTTATGTGGCACCCGATGTTGATCATGGCGCTATTTGTACTTGTCATTGGACTTCTATAGGATATCCTGAACCTGTTGGCAGATGTGATAGATCCGCTCAATGAAATGAGTGGATTTGTCAACTTCAGTTGGATCAGGAGATGATTCGATCAAGGTGACTACAAGGGGAAGTGAAAAATCTATGGGACCCAATGATTGGAATCCCAACCCCACCTGAAAGGGGCTATGGCCGGTTGAGCTATGCAGTACTCAATTGTAGCTATGTTGGACATAGGGAAGTCTCTCATACCATGTGTGAGGGTGCTTTGAATTATACATGTGAAGGATATGCACAATCATTCGATTTACAACCTCATTTTGGCCATTTGTCTGGGGGTAGAAGGTCGTGGATTTGGTGAGCTTGGTGTCCAGCAATGACTAGAGGCTCGACCATAATGTACTGAGAAATATACTATCCCGATTCGAGACAATGGTTTGTGGGATTCCAAAATGTACCTAGAGTCGTTCAAAGAAGAGCTTGGAAGTGGCCTCTATTGTGATGCTCTTCTTGCAGGAAACCAAAATCGCCATCTTAGAAAAGCAATCAACAACCACAAAAACACAGTCATTTCCTCTCTTGGTGGACGGGAGGCCCAACTTGTAATCCATTGAGATGGATTCCCATGGCCTATCAGAAGTAGGAAGAGGGGTGTAAAGGCCTTATTTCTCAGTGGTCAGTTTCGCAATAGCGCAGGCAGTGTAGGACCTGATAACTTGCTGACCTCTTGTTGAAGTTTCGGCCAATAGAAATGTTTATGTAGCATCACCACTATCTTTTCAATGCCAAAGTGTCTTTCCACCCGACTGTAGTGGGATTCCCAGATCATCTTTTGTCACTCATTTGATGGAACACAGATATGGACTAGACGACACAACAACCCATCCTGAATATGGAAATTATTGACAACTGCATTTGCACCCAACATTTGGTAGGTGGTGGTGAAGTTAGGGTCTGTCTCATAGATTTGGGGCCATCCAGATGTCTCATGGCTGCAAGAGTCTAGGATCATGGTAAGTGTCACGACTGGCGGTCTGTTGAGGAAATCAGTGACTTGATTGGTGCTTCCTATTTTATACTTGATGTTGAGGTGGAATTGCTGCAAGTATGTGGACCACTTTTGATGGCAGTCATTCTGCAATTTTCCTTCTGTCTGCATGAAATGCAGTGGCTTATAATAAGTGTGGATGTCTGTCTCCTTCCCAAGAATGTAATGTCTCCATTGGCAGTAGGCTTGCACAATGGAGTACATTTATTTGTCGTAAGTAGGGTACTTATGGACAATATCTAATAATGTCTCCCTATGATAGGCCACTGGGTGGCCGTACTGAGTGAGAACGGTGCCCACAGGATAGTATGAATCATCTATCTTGATCTCAAAGGGATGTTGCAGGTCGGGTAGTGAAATTACTAGGGCTGAGCATAAGCGTTGCTTCAAATCATCAAATGCTTGTTGTTGGGACTAGCCCTAAACAAAATTTTCCTTACCACCACCCCTGTTTATTTGGCTGAGGGCCCATGTAATATGGAAGAATCCCAACACAAACCTGCGATAGAAATTGGAAAGGCCCAAGAAGCTCTAGAGCTCAGTGAATGTTGTTGGGGCTGGCCAGTCACGGATGACTTGGATCTTGGCTCGATCCACATGTATGCCATGTTGATCAATGATGTAGCCTAGGTAATGGATTCTTTCCATGCAGAAGGAGAATTTTTCCAAGTTGGCGTATAGCTTGTGCTATTGCAGGGTGTGCAGAACCTGCTGAATATGATGCAAGTGTTCAACCCAAGTCTTTTTGTAAATTAGAATGTCATCCAGATACACCACTACAAAAGTAATGGTGAATGGTAGCAGGATATCATCCATCATCCTCATGAAAGTTGTTGGAGCATTTTTCAAACCAAAGGGCATGACCGACCATTCAAAAAGTCCTTCCTTTGACTTGAATGTGATTTTCCATACATTTGTCTGTTCTATTGGGACTTGGTGGTAGCCAGACTTCATATCAATCTTACTGAAGTATTTGGCCCCCGTGATTTGATTAAGGAGGTCATCAATTTGGGGAATCGAGTACCAGTTTCTGACTGTGATTTTATTTAGAGCCTGATAATCAATACAGAGTCACCAGGTTCCATCTTTCTTCTGTACCAGCACGATTGGGCTCCCGCAAGGTGATGATCTGGGGCGAATGTGACCCTTGTGGAGTAGTTCTTGGATCTATCACTTGATCTCCTCATTCTCTAACAAAGAGTGATGATAGACTAGCCCATTGGGAAGCGGTGCTCCCGGGGTTAGATCAATGGGGTGCTTGGCCTGACAGTGCAGAGGTACCCTTGTAGGTGAGGAGAAGATATATGAATATTCTTCCATGACCTTATCTACTTGCTTCTGCTATGTGGAGAGGTTGGCTACAGAGACCCTATATGTGTTTGTGATCTTTCTCTTATTCTGAGAGTGAATCATGAAGAAGACAAACTTCCCCATCTAAGAGATGACCTTCCTGCATTGCTTAGAAAAGATCAAGGAAATAGCACTAGGTGGGACTTCCTCGGGTATCCTATACAATTTCTTGTTCAAAGTATTAATAACACTATGAGGCCTAGACTCATATATAGCATGACATTTCCATAAATAAGGTTAGCCCAAAAAAATATCACAAACTTCGAGAGGAGAAACATCACACAATACCTTATCTTTGAAGGGCTTGATGCCATACGACAGTCGAAACTATTCGCTGACACAGAGATCGCTTCCTTGGTGGAGCTATCCAATGGCATAGGGTTGTTGGTGTGGCATTGTTGGTAGAGCCATCCACTTGATGACCTCTATTGATATGAGGTTCTTCTAGCTATTGCTATCAACAATGAATTGCAGTGGGGTGCCTTTTACCCACATCTATAAATGGAAGAGGTGCTCTCCTTCTTATGGCTCGTCTGGTTCACTAGGCTGGAGCTTGGTGGTAGCAACGGTGGCATTAGGTTCTATGTCAATGATCCATATTCCCCTTTATGGTTCTATCTCAGAGTTAGAATCCACATTTCATTTAGAGGCTTTCACTTTGGCCACCAGCAACTGTTTCAAGTGGCAGTCAACAGTGTTATGCCAAGGGATCTTATGGAAGTCACACCACTTCCCAGTATCTTTCTTTGTCTTTCCGATGTCCTTCTTTGCTTGCGTCTTGGACTGGTAGTCCTGATACTATCCATATTTTGTCTATCCTTTGTTATGTGGGTTGGGGCCACCCTTTCCTGGATTTTGTTGTGAGGGATTCCCAGGCCCAAATTGTTGTGTCTTTTGCTTGAGCGTATGCTCAATTTGGATGGCATATCGATAGGCCATGGCCAAGGATGATATTTCTAGATATTCCATTTTGTTCTGGATGTATCTATGCAGATAATTGCGATACTTGAGCACCAAATGTCACTCTGAATCTTTGATACCCATCTCAGTGCGCAAGGTATGGAAGATATTTGTGAAATATGGCACTGCTTGGTCTCTTTCTTGCTGCAGCGTGTTCCATTTGGTATACAGGTCATCGTAAATTATGGCATGGTAGTATTGTTCCTTAATAACATCCTTGAAGGATTCCCAGGTGGCTGTGACTAAAAATAATGAGGTTTCCTCTGTTTTCTGTTTCTCACAGAAGGTTTCCCACCAATATTTGACATGGGAAACGACTTTGAGGAGCGCAAAAGTAATCTTTTCTCTATTCGAAAAGTTATGGACAGAAAAATGCCCTTTTAGCAGATTCAACCACTTTTCTATAGCATCTTCATCTATCTGACCTTCAAATATAGGAATATCTAAATTTATTTGTACCTTGAAGGGGGTGGCACCTTCATTCGAAGAAGTTGTGTCGCCTGTTGTTAGCCACCAAGGGATTTGCGCGAAACTATCCATCATCTCGTTCCTCTATTGCGTGAGGGATTCCTCAATCCACAACTTGAAAGGATATCCTATCCCATCATCTTTCTTTCCTCCTACCATGACAAGTCGCTTGGGTGTGTGAGAGATTTTGTCCTCAAGAGAAACAAGCTCAAGACCCAACTCTTTGTACTCTGACCTCATTGGAGAGATGGATTAAGACAACAAGGAGCAGACCGCTCTGATACCACTAATCTGGATTTTATGAGAAGAATGAAATGAATACAGATTATTAACAGATTCTTAGCATAAAATAACAGAGATACAGTAAAACTGGTTTTCTATTCAATAATGAAATAAGATGAAACTGTAAAATGCAGTGGAAACAAGCTTGTTGGAATGGTGGCGGCTTATCTCTGAGAAGAGATGTGACAACCACACTCATTCACAAGAAGAACATTACAATGAGGTTCTAAAGGAATTTTTACAATAAACAAGAATGCCAAAAACCCTAGACATCCAAAAACCTAACCCTAGGAGATGAAGCACCAAAAGTCATGTGGGCCCTGTTTGGGTACATTAACTTCTCGGGGTCGTAACTTTTGCATACGATCTTTATTTTAGGCATGTGATATCCTGTTGGAAAGGTATCATTGAGGGGATTTATTTTGGGGGATCAATCATTCCTTCAACTATTATTGAGGATCTCTATCATGAAAAACCTTCATTTAGACCCTCAAAATGGCCCCTGAAGTTAAAACTGCTAAAAATAGTAAATTGCCAAAATTGTCAGAAAATTGTCTTCAGCCAGTTGGAAAAGGTGGGTGGCCATAGATATCCTTCCAAATCAAGTAAAAACATGAGTATTAATCTTTCTGTTAATTAAAAACCTTAACGTGTCCATGTGGTGATCACATTTAGAGGATGCCTCAGAGGTTCGCAACGTGGTGATGTGGAAGCAGGTGCGATGCCTCCAAAAGTTCCTACACCCTTGGAGTCGAACCCCCATGGGGGAAGAGAAAATCCTTGGGCTGGATTTTCTTGTAGTAAGGGATGATAATGGTCTGACAAGGCCCTCCCAGGTAATTTCAAGGGCCTTGATTCACCATCGGTACTGAGATGAGGTCCGGGCACCTGTACTCATGAGGTCCAGAATGCGCCCCAGCTAATACCATTAGCATCCATCGAGAACTCGAGAGAGTTGAGTTCTTGAGTCCACGAGTGTCATGGATGGCTGTGTCATCAAGGAATGGTAGTAGAGCAAGGCATTTTGATTCACACTTAGCAATTACGACCTCTAGCATGAAGGGCCGCATGGTGGCCATTCAATTGAAGGGGAGGGTTTTTCTATGGTGGAAGATGCTCCTGCCACTTTTTGAACATGACCATCGACGACATGTCATGGGAACTGTTCAAGGAACGGTTCTAGGAGAGGTAACTTTCTAAGAAATTTGGTGGGCGTCAACTCAATGAATTCAATACCTTACGACAAGGTATCCTCACGGTGCCCGAGTATGAGGCCCATTTTTGTAGCTTCTTTAGTATGCTCTGCACCCTTAGCAAGAAACTTAAGGTCAGAAAGTTTGTGTTGGCCTTAGTGTTAGAAATATTCATCTTCTACTTTGGGTATCAGGATTACTAGACCAAAGAAAGTATGTTGGAATGTGGGGAGCCACATTTCCAGCGTGACTACCTAGTGAAGAGGACTAGAGCATCTGGATCAGTCGGACCCACTACAATAGGATATTTGAGCAAGGCCCATTAGATTCATGTAGTGGTGAATGAACACCAGTCAAAGCACCATTCGAATATGCTCGAGACATCACATACCTTCATTGACCAGACACTTAGTATTTTGATTGATCCTGGTGCTACTGAGAGTTTCCATTCTTGTGCAATGCTAAAAAGGATTAAGGTAAGGACAGTCGAACATGGTGAGTTTAGCTTTGTATATATGGCTTAGGGAGCCAAATAGAGGGTTGAAGGAAGGGTTATGGATTGTACCCTTAACCTGGGAGAGTTTTTCACCAGGGCCAATCTGTACGTCATGATCTTCGGATCTTGTGATGTCATGATCAATATGGACTGGTTGGAATTGCACGAGGCGATACTCAGTTGTAAGATAAAATGGATGAGCTTAGTCGATGATGAGGGACAAGGACTTGTGATTGTAGGTCGGAACCAGGGAATTTCCCTGAGGTTAATCTCTTCCTTGCAACTATGGAAGAGATTGCATAAGGGGTGAAATATTTATGCGATCCTTTCGTTGAATGAGAAGGGAGAAGCAAAAGGTCTAGAAAACCTTCCAGTGGTGAGAGAGTTTGCAAACATATTTCCAGAGGATTTACCTAGGATGTCTCCAGAGAGGGAATTGCGGTTTACCATAGTCCTAAAACTGAGGACTGAACTGATAGAGAGAATGCCTTATCAGATGTCGACCCCGAAGTTGTAGGAGTTGAGAATGCAACTGAAGGAGTTACTAGACCTGAGACTGATACATCCAAGTGTGTCATCGTGGGGTGTGCATGTTATGTTCATACAAAAGAAGGATGGGTGGTAGTGGATCTGCATTTACTACTGTCATTTGAACAAGGAAATGATCAAGAATCAGTATCTGTTGCATAGGATTGATGATCTATTCAATCAAATGAAGGGTGCGACGATGTTATCAAAGATTGACTTGTGATCAGGATACCACCAGTTATGGATTAAGGAGGATGACATCCCTAAGAATTCCTTTAAGACGAGGTTTGAACATTACGAGTTTATTGTTTTACTGTTTGGACTGACGAATGCCCCATGGCTATTCATGAGTTTGATGAACAGGGTGTTTTGCGAGTACTTGGACAAGTTCATCCAAGTATTCATTGATGATATTTTGATTTACTCTCGGATGACGGAGGAGCATGAAAAGAACTTTCACTTGGTACTCCAGTGTCTGCGAGAGCACAAATTGTATGGGAAGTTGTCCAAATGTTCATTTTATCAATAAAAGATTCACTACTTAGGGCATGGCATCTACGATGAAGGTATCGTCATGGATCCTGCAAAGGTCGAGGCTATTATGAAATGGATTGCATCGAAGAATGTACTGGAAGTGTGTAGCTTCATGGGTTTAGAAGGATACTATCGATGGTTCGTCAAGGGATTTTCGAAGATAGAAAATCCTATCACAGAATTACAGAATAAAAATAAGAATTTTGTTGGGACCAAGAAATGTGCGGAACCATTTTGAAGCCTCAAGGATCTATTGACAGCAACACCGATACTAAAGGTCCCTAACATGGATGGGACGTCTTGTTATGCACTGGTGCATCCAAGGAAGGATTAGGCAGAGTCTTGATGCAAGACCGTCGAGTGATCTCTTACATCTCAAGGAAACTGAGAAGGCATGAGGAGAACTATGTGACGCATGATTCGGAGTAATTAGACATTGTTTATGCCTTGAAGGTTTAGAGACACTACCTTGTTGGATGAAAATTTGAACTAAAGAAGGACCACTGTGGACTACAACACATCTTTACGCAAAGCGACCTGAATGTGCGACAACGACGTTGGTCAGAATTTCTTAGCGAGTATGACTTTGAGATTACTTACATAAAAGTAACAATGAATTGAGTGGTAGATGCATTGAGTCATAGACCACACATATTATCAGTGTTGCCTCTTCATATGAATCTACATGAAAAGATTCTAACTTTACTTCGTCATGATGACTGGTACAAACAGGTCGAGGGTTTTATCGGACAAAACACAATGATCGTACCAAGATTTCAATGATTTACATTTGATGTCAATGGATTATTGAAGTTTAAAAATTGGATTTACATACCACTGAATGATGAGTTGAGGAGATCCATCCTAAGCGAGGCTCATAGAGTAGTCTACATGGCTCACCTGGGAATCATGAAGAAGAGGGCAAATGTTAAACCCTTATTCTTTTGGAAGGGAATGAAGGAAGACATAGTCATCTATGTGGCCAGTTGTCTAGAATGTCCGCAGGTAAAGGCTGAACATTACTACAGCCACACACTATTCCAGAATCGAAATGGGAGGTTATTTCGATGGATTTTATTGTTGGATTTCCACTGATGGAAAGGAGACATGACTCAATTTTCATAGTATAAGACACTCTGATGAAGAGTGATCACTTTATTCCTGCACGTATGACGTATCAGGCACCTGACATAGCTAGAGTTTTCATCAGTGATATTGTGAGGCTGTATGGAATGCCTAAGGGGATTATATCTGATCGAGGATTGGTGTTTACTGGACAATTTTGGACTATTTTCCAAGAGGCCTTAGGAGCCCAACTTAACTTCAGTACTACGTATCACCTGGAGACTAACGGGCATACCGAACGAATGATCCAGACCTTGGAGGACATGTTGTGCATGTACATGATGAACCAACAAAAGTGTTGGGAAGAATTCTTTCCATTGGTGGAATTATCTTCTAACAACAGTTACCAAAGCACCATTAAGATGGTGCCTTTCGAGTTTCTTTATGGGTGACCATGTCAGATGCCTTTGAGTTGGGATTGACTTGAGGATAGGGTCCTGGTGGGACCAGAAGAGATCTAAAAAATGGAAGAGAAAATGCAAACAATAAGAAAAAGGATTAAGGAAGCGCAGGATCAACATAAGAGTTATGTTGATGCGCACCATGTCGACCGTAGTTATGAGGTCGGCGATCGAGTCTTCTTGCAGGTTAAACCAAATAATATTTCGATCGAGTTTGGAAAGGGAGATAAACTCTAACCTAGGTTCATGGGATCTTTCTAGATTGTGGAGAGAAAGGGGCTCGTGGCCTATCAACTAGCCTTGCCTAATTCTTTGAGGCGTATGCATGACATTTCTCACGTATCTTTTTTGAGATGTTATATTAGTGTTCCTACACATGTTATTGACACGAGTTCCTTGCAAGTATCGGACAAGGGGGAACTCACGACTGAGATGATCCACTTCTTGGATTATCGTATTCGATAGCTACGACATTGAACAATAGATCAGGTCAAGGTCTAGTGGGACAACTATAGTCCGCACTCGGTGACCTAAGAGGAGACATACGATATGTGCCATCAATTTCCATTTTTTTTTTGATAAATAGACTTATGATACCGTGATACACATTATTTTGGCACTTATACAGTGAAACTTCAAGAAGAAGTTTATACCAAGAGGGTGTATGTAACATCCCACTCTTTCACACTAAGTGAGCTTATTCTTTGTGGACACTTGCTCTCAAGTGATCCAGATTATTATGCTATTAAAAAATTTGATTTTTATTATGAGGCATTATGGCTTGATGACATGTTGTTTTGTTTCATTGACATAGACAAGTGCTATTGACTCGATTTTACTCAGTGTGTAGGATTTCAGACCTGGAGGATGCAGAGGCATCGATGGAACCCTTAGACTCTAGATCACGTCAGGGAGTAAACTAACGGGGTTTGACTGTTTTATATGTGATATTAGTGCATCTGATTAGATGATATGATATGGATATATTTCTTACATGATTCATTGATGATGCAGGCTGACGATAGATTTTCGAATAGACTCATAAGTGGAGTAGAGGGGTCACGCTCGACTACTAGAGATGCTGAGGGAGAGGTGTGGACAGCAGCCCTACAACATCTTACTATCACTCCTAGTGTGGCTCGAGTTGTAGGTTAATGATTACCTAGTTCAAGAGGACCCACAATTTCATGAGGGAAGACTATGACAGTCACTCACGATGATTCTAAGGGAAGCACAATAAGGTAGGGGCATTATTCCTTGGAGGACCTCAGTCTCCCACAAGATCACCTAGTGGAGTATTGATTCCAGGTGTTTTTTATGTCTACCAAGTCAGTTAAGAGGCGAGTGGCACCCTTGGATCACGTGGTGCATTCTGAAGGGCACATTGCGCAAGAAAAATGGAAAGAGGCGAGTGACACCCTTGGAGCACATGTTGCATCCTGAAGGGAAAATTGCACAAGAAAAATGGAAAGAGGCGAGTGCCACCCTTGGAGAACGTGGTGCGTCATGAAGGGAACATCGTGCAAGAGAAACAGAAAGAGGCAAGTGGCACCCTTGGAGCACCTAGTGCGTCCTGAAGGGCACCTCGCATGGTTATTTAATACTTGGATAAACCTAGATGGATTTAGGACAAATAATGTGTTAAGAAAGATTTAAAACTTTTACCCTAATAAAATGTCACCCAACCTAGGAAAATAATGTCTAGGTCTAAATTATACAGGTGGTAAAATTTTATCTTTTTTTTTTTAAATAAACAAATATAAATATAAAAAAATAATAATAATAAATAAATAAATATATATATATATAATGAAAATCTTCATTAATCTTGAGACAAGAAAGGGGGGTACGCAACTAAATTGATTTATAAAAATCTTTTGAGATAAAACTTAAAAAGGGGAAATAATTGTTTTACTATTATGCTAATTAAAAAAATATATATTATTCATTAAAAAGAGAAAGGATAAGTTTCTGCTTATGCCTTTTTGATTTTAATTAAAAAGGGGAAAGAGGGAAATCTAAAATAATTAGGAAAATAGGAATAAAGCGGGAAACATAAAAGAAAGGGGAAACATTAGAAAAAAGGAAAAGAAAAAGCAGTTAGTCCAACTTAGTAAGGTATCCACCATTTAAGAACTTTCTATTTTAAACTCAACTAGCAAATTAATAATGGGGAAAGTCATTAAAACCTGTAGGGTAATTTGGGGACACCTACGAGCAATTCTAGGAGTGACTCTAGGTGGGTGAGGGAAATAAGGGTAATTAATTAATTAAAGAATTTAGTTTTTGGAGTAATGAAAGGGATGGGTGACACATGTACAAGGAGGATTATTATAAATTAATTTATTAAACATTAAATAAAATGGGATTTTGGGAAAGTAAGGGGTTTAGAAACTTTATATAATGGAGGGAGGAAAATGATGATGGATTTCTTCTGTTTGCGTAACGTTACACTGCAAAAATATCTACTTGAATGAATTAGCCTGTGGGAGTTGGGATACCCAGCTCGGTGAGGAGTGGTAGCTTGGCCTTGCAAGGTGAGTTGGGGGCTAAGTGATTCTCTGGTTAGTGTGCGTGGCCCCTTTGTAGCTTGGGGGGATAACGGGGAAAAAGAGTACCTCTACCATTGGCTTGGAGGTACCTGTGAAGTCTCGTTGGTCAAAAAGTGGGAGTTGCATAGAGCGCACAAGACATCAACTCAGAGTGGGTGATCAGACAACGATATGCTTTATTTATTTTTTCATGGTAGATTGTAGTAGGATTTATGCTTTGTATGTGTAGGTTTAATTGGGTAAGTAAATTGATTGTCTTAGCGTTCTAGTTGATGATTGAATTTTTCCATAGCCTATAGCTCGATGATTGATTGACTCCCATGGCCTTCAATTCCTGACATGTCTTGACCACCCTATGGTGTATTGATTTGTGAGGATTGTAGTTATTTTTTCCTTTCATCTCTATCTCATCAATGCTTGGCTGAGTAGTCGGCCAAGAGCCTGATCTACGGTCTTCATTTCGACATTAATACACCTATGGATCTATATGCCTTGCTTTTATGCATGTGGATGATGAGCAAAGGATGTTCTTGTCAAATGTCTACCTCCTTTGTGGTCCTTGGCTGATTGTTTTGACTTGCGCCATCTAGCAAAGACCTCTACGTATGGATTAACTTGCGTCCTTGTTTGTTTTTCTCTTCACCTTGATTGTTAGAATCCCTGCAATCATTTCAATGACCTCTCCCATTGGATCCTTGTGTTTCTCTTACTATTGTGTGCGCTGTATTGGTATTCTAGCAATGGAAAAACGATTTGATTTCCTGTCTGTATTTTTGTATTGGTATCCTGGAAATGGAAAAACATTTTTAATTGTTATTCATGTCTGTGTTGTACTAGTATTCTGGCAATGGAAAAAATAATTTATTTCATGTCTGCATTTTTGTGTTGGTATCCTGGAATGGAAAAATGTTTTTATTTGTTATTCCTGTCTTCTTTTTTTTAATTGGTATCCTGGTAAGGGAAGGGCATTTTGGTCATTCCTGTAGATGTTTGCATTTGGCATATGACCAATGAAAAAGGGAAACCATGATTTTTCCATTTAAAATGTGTCTGAGATTCCAGTTGAAGTGCCCACATTTTTTATTTAAAAAGTTGACAGATATTGTCGTTGAAATGCCCACATTTTTTCTTTTAAAACTTGACAGATATTTCTATTGAAGTGCCCACGTTTTTGCTTTTAAAAGTTGAAAAAGATTGTTGTTGAAATGCCCACATTTTTCCTTAAAAGTTGACTGAGATTGTTGTTGAAATGCCCATGTTTTTTATTTTAAAAGTTGATAGAGATTGTCAGTGAATGCCCACGTTTTTTCTTTTAAAAGTTGGCAGAGATTGTTGTTTAAATGCCCACATTTTTTCTTTTAAAAGTTGATAGAGACTGTTGTTGAAATGCCAACGTTTTTTCTTTTAAAAGTTGACAGAGATTGTTGTTGAAATACCCACATTTTTGCTTTTAAAAGTTGACAGAGATTGTTGTTGAAATGCCCACATTTTTGCTTTTAAAAGTTGACTGAGATTGTTGTTGAAATGCCCACGTTTTTTGTTTTAAAAGTTGACGGAGATTGTTGTTGAAATACCCACATTTTTTCCTTTAAATTGATTGACTGAGTTCGCTATTGAAGAGACACAAATTTCTAGTTAGAATGTTGTCTGTGTTTGCTAGAATGGACACGAAATTGCCTTAAATGTTGACTGAGTTGTTGTTGAATGACCATGAGTTAATCATTCTACAATTTGTATTGTCCCTTTTCTTTCTCCTTCACTTAGAGTGTCTACCCAGCTTTTTCACTACCAAACTTTAATTACCACAGTGATGTTACTGTACATATTAATTACCATGTTAATTTCAATGATAAATGCTATATTAAATGCCATATTAATTGCCAGAACAATTGCTACAACAATATTGATGGTCAACAGTTTCCTTCTTTCTGTTAATTGCCATGTTAAATTGCAATGTAAATGCTATATTATTTGCCATATTAATTGCCATGTTATTGCTACAGTGAGTTAATGATCAACATATTCCTTCTTATTGATTAATTTTTGCAGTGAGTTAAATGGTTAACAACATGTAATCACCTTGTTATTGATCTATTAATTGTTATGTAACAGTCATATAAATTGCATTGTTATTGTTGTATTAATTGTTATGTTAAACAACATGTTAATCACCTTGTTATTTCTTTATTGCTTGTTATGATAACAGTTATGTAAATCACCTTCCCATTGCACTATTAATTGTCATGTTAACAGTCATGTAATTTCCATGTTACTATTATACTAATTGTTACGTTAATCAACATGTTAATCGCCTTGTTATTGCTATATTACTTGTTCTGATAACAATCATGTGAATTTCCTTGTTATTGCTAATTTAATTGTTAGGTAACTTCGATGTTAATTGCCTTGTTATATTGCTACAATGATGTTAGTAGTTAGCAGTTCCTTCTCAATGATAATAGACAGCTAATATTGTTGGTTTGGTCAATATAGCTAGACTATATGTTGAGATTAAATTGTTCACAAGTGTTATAATGGTAGCATCTTACATTAAGATTGTTAATATTGTTATTCAAGTTAATGGCTAGTTAGATGGTATTTATAATTATAGTTTTAGTATTGATTACTTAGACTTGCAAGATTGATTTTATTAACGTTAAATTAGCGGGTTTCATTATTGACTAATCATAACTTTGACATGCCCCATTTAGATTGGAACCCATGTTAAAATATATTGTAATCATTGACTGGTTTAGACTGGGTGATTGATTGGGTCGGGGACGATGTCATGTATTGGCTTGTGTCATCCCTTATCTTCATCCTCTATCATTTTGTCGACCTGTTGTTGGGGTATGGGTGTGGTTTTCCTTTTGGTATTCGGTTTCTAGTGCGTCAGATTTATGTAGAGTCTCCGATCCTCATAGGATGAGTGGTGCCAATGTTGTCAATGGGTCTATCACCTCGGTATAGCATGATTCATGATGAGGGGATCATGGCATGCCCCATGGGATAGCGGTGAATGAGAACTTGGCCAGAGTCGGTACGTTTCAGGGAGTATTGTCGAGCGTGGTAAGTAGCTTAGGTGCATCGGTGGAATGCCTTCATGCCTTTAGTTCGCACGCCTTGAGGTTATGGTCTTGTTCTTCAATGTCATTGTGTTGGGAAGGGGTAGTTGTCCCTTAGTGTGTAGAAGTGTCTTGTTATGTCGAGCGGGTAGTAGTTCCTCCTTGTTATACTACGTAGTTTTCCCAGTTTAACTTGTGCCAATAAGTGGAGCCGTAGTTGCCTTCTTACTTCTTAATTCTAAAAAAAAAAAAAAAAAATTATTTTCCCATGGCCATAATGAAGGGGATGTTATACTTGGTATCAAAGTGGGTTCAACCCTGCGACTGTGGATTGCCAGGCTTTCCACTATAGTAAAACCATGAGTATTAACCATTTCGTTAATTAAAAACCTTAACGTATCCATGTGGTGATCGCATTTAGAGGAAGACTCGGAGGTTCACAACGTGGTGTCATTGAAGGAGGTGTGACACCTCTAGAATTTCCTGCACCCTTGGAGTTGAACCCCCATGGGGAAAGAGCAAGTCCTTGGGATAGATTTTCTTGTAGTAAGGGATGATGATAGTCTGAAAAATCCCTCCTAGGTAATGTCAAGGGATTCACCATCGGTACTGAGATGAGGCCAGGACACCTGTACCCATGAGGGTCCACAACGCACCCTAGCTAATACCATTATCATTCACCAAGAACTTGAGAGAGTTGATTTCTCGAGTCCACGAGTGTCGCAGACGGTTGCGTCATCAAGGCACGGTAGTAGAGCAAGGTGTTGTGCTTCACACTTTGTGATTACAACCTCCAGCATGAAGGGATGCATGGTGGCCTTTCAACTGAAGGGGAGCGCTCTTTTATGGTGAAAGACACTCCTACCACTTTTTTAACATGGTCATTGATGACGTGTCATGGGAAATATTCGAGGAATGGTTCCAGGAGTTGTAACTTTCTGAGGAATTCCTTGGGCGTCATCTCAACAAGTTCGAGACCTTACGACAAGGTAGCCCCAAGGTGCCTGAGTACGAGGCCCATTTTTTGAGCTACTTCAGTATGCTCTGCACCTTTAACAAGAAACTTAAGGTCAACAAGTTTGTGTTGGCCTTAGCATTAGAATTCAACTTCTACTTCGAGTATCAGGATTACTAAACCAAAGAAAGTATGTTTGAATGTGGGGAGCCACATTTCCAGCATGACTGTCCAGTGAAGAGGACTAGAGAATTTTTATAAGTCGGACCCACTACCATAGGATATTTGGGCAAGGCCCATGGGATTCATGTAGCGGTGAATAACCGACAAGCAGAGCACCAGTCGACTATGCTCGAGACGTCATGTACCATCGCTGACCAAACACTTAGTATTTTGATTGATCCTGGTGCTACCTAGAGTTTCCATTCTGATGTAATGCTAAAAAAGATTAAGGTAAGGACAGTCGAACAGGGTGAGTTTAGCTTTGTAGATATGGTTTCGGGAGCCAAACATAGTTTTGAAGGAAGGGTTACAGGTTGTACCTTTAACCTGATATATTTTGTCACCAGTGCCAACCTGTACATCATGATCTTTGGATCTTATGACATCACGATCGGTATGGACTAGTTGGAATTGCATGAGGGGATACTCAACTATAAGACAAAACAATTAAGCTTGGTCGATGATGAGGGAAAAGGATGCATGATTGTAGGTTGGAAGTAGGGAATTTCCTTGAGGTTCATCTCTTCCTTGCAACTATGGAAAATCTTGTGCAAGGGGTGTAAGATTTATGCCATCCTTGCGTTCAACAAGAAGGGAGAAGTGAAAGGTCTAGAACACCTTCCAGTGGTGAGAGAGTTTGCAGATGTCTTTGTGGAGGATTTATCTAGGATGACATCGAAGAGGAAATTGGATTTTACCATAGACCTAAAACTGGGGACTGAACCGATTGCGAGAACACCTTATCAGATGTCGAACCCAGAGTTATAGGAGTTGAGAATGCAACTAAAGGAGTTGTTGGACCTGGGACTGATACGACTAAGTGTGTCACCGTGGGGTGCGCCTGTTATTTTCATAATAAGGAATGATGGGTCATGGAGGCTCTACTTTGACTACCATCATTTGAATAAGGCAATGATCAAGAATCAATATCCGTTGTCGAGGATTGATGATCTGTTCGATCAAATGAAGGGTACAATGGTATTCTCAAAGATCCACTTGTGATCATGATAAAACCAATTACAAATTAAGGAGGATGACTTCCCTAAGACCGTCTTTATGACGAGGTTTGGACATTACAAGTTTACTATTTTACCGTTTGGATTGACGAATGCCCCAAGGGTATTCATGATTTTGGTGAACAGGGTGTTCCGCGAGTACTTGGACAAGTTCATCCAAGTATTCATTGACGATATTTTGATTTACTCTCAGATGATGGAGGACCACGAAAAGAACTTGCACCTGGTTCTACAGTGTCTGCGAGAGCACAAATTGTATGGGAAGTTGTCCAAATTATCAATTTATCAATCAAAGATTCACTACATATGGCATGTAATCTCCAGTGAAGGTATCATCGTGGATCCAGAAAAGGTTGAGGATATTATGGAATGGCCTACACCGATGAATGTCCCAGAAGTTCATAGATTCATGGGTTTAGTAGGATACTATCGACGGTTTGTCGAGGTATTTTCAAAGATAGCAAATCTGATCACGAAATTGTAGAAGAAAAACAAGATGTTTGCTTGGACCGAGAAATGTGTGAAAGAATTTTAGAGGCTCAAGGATTTTTTGACAACAACACCGATACTAAAGGTCCCTAACCTAGATGCGGAGTTCTTGGTATGCATTGACGCATCCAAGGAAGGCTTAGATTGAGTCTTGATGCAAGACCGTCGAGTGACTATTTACATCTCGAAGAAACTGAGAAGGAATGAGGACAACTATGCAATGCATGATTTGGAGTTGTTAGCCATTGTTTATGCCTTGAAGGTTTAGAGACACTACCTTGTTGGATGAAAATTTGAACTAAAGATGGACCACTGTGGACTACAACACATCTTTACGCAAAGCAACCTGAACGTGTGACAATGACATTAGTCATAATTACTTAGCGAGTATGACTTCGAGATTACTTACATAAAAGGAATAATTAATCGAGTGGAAGATGAATTGAGTCGGAGACCACGCATATTTTCGGTGCTGCCCCTTCAGATGAATCTACGTGAAAATATTCTAACTTTACTGTGCGACAATGACTAGCACAAAGAGGTTGAGGGTTTTATCAGACAAAACACAATGATGGTACCAAGATTTGAAGGATTTACATTTGAAGATGATGGATTACTGAAGTTTAAAAATCATATTTATGTACCATTGAATGATGAGTTGAGGAGTTTTATCCTAAGTGAGGCTCATAGAGAAGTCTACATGGCTCACCTGGGAGTCACGAAGATGAGGGTAGATCTTAAACCCTTATTATTACAGAAGGGAATGAAGGCAGACATAGTCAACTATGTGGCCAGATGTCTAGAATGTCCACAGGTAAAAGCTGAACATCTACACTCAACAGGATTAATACAGCCACACGCTATTCTAGAATCGAAATGGGAGGTTATTTCGATGGATTTTATTGTTGGATTGTCACTGACGGCAAGGAGACATGACTCGATTTTCATAGTAGTAGACACTCTGACAAAGAGTGATCACTTTATTCCTGTGCATATGATGTATCAGGCACCTAACATAGCTAGATTTTTCATCGGTGAGATTGTGAGGATGTATGGAATGCCTAAGAGGATTATATCTGATAGAGGATCGATGTTTACTGGACGATTTTGGACTAGTTTCCAAGAGGCCTTGGGAACCCAACTTAAATTCATTACTACATATCACCCGGAGAATGACGGGAAAACCAAATGAATGAAATAGACCTTGGAGAAAATGTTGTGCATGTACATGATGGACCAACAAAAGATTTGGGAACAATTCTTGCCACTAGTGGAATTTGCTTCTAACAACAATTACCAAAGCACCATTAAGATGGTTCCTTTTGATTTTCTTTATGGGCAACTGAGTCCGATGCCTTTGAATTGGGATCATCTTGAGGATAAGGTCCTGGTGGGACTAGAAGTGATCCAAAAAATCTAAGAGCAAATGAAAACTATAAGACAAAGGATTAAAGAAGTGTAGGATCGACAGAAGATTTATGTCGATGCGCACCGTGTCGACCATAGTTATGAGTTCGGCGATCGAGTCTTCTTCCAGGTTAAACCGCATAAGAGTTTGATCAAGTTTGGAAAGGGAGCTAAACTCTCTCCGAGGTTCATGGGACCTTTCGTAATTGTGGAGAGAAAGGGGCTCATGGCTTATCGACTAGCCTTTCCTGATTCTTTGAGGCATATGCACGACGTTTTTCACGTATCTATTTCGAGACATTATATTAGTGATCCTACACATGTTATTGACAAGTGGGTGCTCACAACTGAGCTTGTCCTCTTCTTGGATCATTTCATTCGATAGCTATGGTGTTGAACACTAGAGTAGGTCAAGGTCCAGTGGGACAACTATAGTGTGCACTTGATGACCCGGGAGGACGCATATGATATGTGCCAACAGTTTCCATTTATTTTTTATAGATAGATTTATGATACTTAGATACACATTATTTCGTCACTTATACTGTGAAACTTTGGAATGAAGTTTAGACCAAGAAGGGGTGTAAGTAACATCCCTCTCTTGCGTATTGAGCGAGCTTATTCTTCGAGGAAACTTGCTCACAAGTGATCTGGATTATTATGCTATCAAAACATTTGATTTTGATTATGAGGTGTTATGGGTTGATGACATGTTGTTTTGCTGCATTGACATAGACAAGTGCTATTGACTCAGATTTACTAAGTGTGCAAGATTTCAGACCTTGAGGATGCAGAGGCATCGATGGAACCCTTGGACTTCAGATCGAATTAGGGAGTGAACTAATGGGGTTTGATTGTTTGATATGTGATATTAGTTCATCCGATTGGACGATATGATATGGATATATTTATGACATGATTCGTTGATGATGCAGGCTGATGATAGCTTGCTGACTAGAATCACATGTGGAGTCGAGGGGTCATGCTTGACTACCAAATATGTTGAGGGAGAGGTGTGGAAAACATCCCTTCCACAACCTACTAGCACTCACGTCGTGGATCAAACTATAGGTTAACGATTACCTAGTTTGAGAAGACCCACGATGTCGTGAGGGAACACTGCAATAGTCACTCATGATGATTCTAAGGGGCACACAATAAGGCAGGGGCCTTATTGCTTAGATGCCTTTAGTCTCCCACAAGATCACTTGGCAGAGTATTGACTCCAGGTGTTTTTGATGTCTACCAAGTTAGTCAAGAGGCGAGTGGCACCCTTGGAGCACGTGGTGCATCCAAAAGGGCACGTCGCACAAGAAAAATGGAGAGAGGTGGCTGACAACCTTGGAGCATGTGGTGCATCCTGAAGGGCACGTCACACAATAAAAATGGAAAGAGGTGTGTAGAACCCTTGGAGCATGTTGTGCATCCTAAAGGGCACGTCACACAAGAGAAACATAAAGAGGCGTGTGGCACCCTTGGAGCACCTAGTGCGTCCTGAAGGGCACATCGCGTGGTTATTTAATACTTCGATAAACCTAGATGGCTTTAGGACAAATAATGTGTTAAGGAAGATTTAAAACATTTCCCCTAATAAAATGTCGCCTAGCCTATGAAACTAAAGTCTAGGTCTAAATTATACTGGTGGTAACATTTTATCTTTTTATTTATATATATATATATATATATATATATTAGATAATAATGATAATATTCATTAATCTTGAGACACGAAGGGGGGGTACAACATTAAATTGATTTATAAAAATCTTTTGGGATAAAACTTAAAAAGGGGAAACAATTGCTTTACTATTATGCTAATTAAAAATAAATAAATTATTCATTAAAAAGAAAAAGGGTAAGTTTCTGCACATGCCTTTTTGAGTTTAATTAAAAAGGGGAAAGAGGGAGATCTAAAATAATTATAAAATTAGGAAAAAAGCAGGAAACATAAAAGAAAGGGGACACACTAGAAAAAAGGAAAAGAAAAAGCATTTAGTCCAAATTATTAAGGTATCTATCATTTAAGAACTTTCTATTTTAAACTGAACTAGAAAATTAATAATGATGAAAGTCATTAAAACCTGTAAGGGAATTTGGGGACACCTAGGAGCGATTCTAGGAGTGATTCTAGGTGGGTGAGGGAAATAAGGGTAATTAATTAATTAAATAATTTAGTTTTTGGAGTAATGAAAGGGATGGGTTACACATGTATGAGGAGGATTATTATGAATTAATTTATTAAACATTAAATAAAATGGGATTTTTGGAAAGTAAGGGAATTCAAAACTCATATAATGGATGGAGGAAAATGATGATGGATCTCTTCTATTTGCATAACGTTACGCTACAAAAATATCTACTTGACTGACGTATCTTGTGGGAGTTGGGATACCCAGCTCGGTGAGGAGTGGTAGCTCGGCCTTGCGATGCGAGATAGGAGCTACTCATTCTTTGGTTAGTGTGTCTGTCCCCTTTGCAGCTCGAGAGGCTAAGGGGGAAGAAGAGTACCGCTAGCATTGGTTGGGAGGTACCGGTGAAGTCTCGTCGGTCGGCAAGTGGGAGTTGCACGTAGTGTGCGAGACATCAACACAAAGAGGGTGATCAGGAAATGATACACTTTCTTTATTTTTGCATGGTAGATTGTAGTAGGATATATGCTTTGGATCTGCAGGTTTAAATGGGTAAGTAAATTGATTGTCTTAACATCCTAGTTCATGAATGAAGTTTTCCATAGCCTATAGCTCGATGATTGATTGACTCCCATGGCCTTCGATTCCCAACATGTCTTGACCACCCTGTGGTGTATTGATTTGTAAGGATTGTGGTTGTTTTTTCCTTTCGTCCCTAGCTCATCACACCTCGCTTGAGAAGTTGGCTAGGAGCCTGATCTATGGTCATCGCTTCAGTGTTAATAGACCTATGTATCTCAATGCCCTTCTTTTATGTGCATGGATGATGAGCGAAGGACATTCCTGTCAACCGTCTACCTCAGTTGTGGTCCTTGGATGACTTTTTTGACTTGCGCCATCTAGCAAAGACCTCTGCATATGGATTATCTTGCATCCTTGTTAGCTTTTCTCTACGTCTTGACTGTTAGAATCCCTACGATCATTTCAATGACTTCTCCCATTGTATCCTTGCGTTTCTCTTACTGTTGTCTGTGTTGTATTGGTATTCTGGCAATGGAAAAATGATTTGATTTCTTGTCTACATTTTTGTATTGGTATCCTGGAAATGGATAAAAGTTTTGATTTGTTATTCCTATCTGCATTGTATTGGTATTCTGGCAATGGAAAAATGAATTGATTTCATGTCTCCATTTTTGTATTGGTATCTTGGAATGGAAAAACGTTTTTATTTGTTAATCATGTCTACATTTTTTTAATTGGTATCTTGGTAAGGGAAGGGCGTTTTGGTCATTCTTGTAGGAGTTTGCATTTGGAGTCTAGGAAATGAAAAAGGGAAACCATGATTTTTTGATTTCAAACATGTATGATATTGTCGTTGAAGTGCCCACGCTTTTTATTTTAAAATTTGACATAGATTGTCATTGAAATGCCCATGTTTTTTCTTTTAAAGATGACAGAGATTGTTGTTGAAGTGCCCACATTTTTTCTTTTAAAAGTTGACAGAGATTGTTGTTGAAATGCCCACGTTTTGCTTTAAAAGTTGACACAGGTTTCTTTTGAAATGCCCATGTTTTTTCTTTTAAAAGTTGACAGATATTTCCATTGAATGCACATGTTTTTTCATTTAAAAGTTGACAAATATTTCTCTTGAAATTCCCACATTTTTTGTTTTAAAATTTGACAGAGATTGTTGTTGAAATGCCCACGTTTTTTCTTTTAAAAGTTGACAGAGATTGTTGTTGAAATGCCCACATTTTTTCTTTTAAAAGTTGATAGATATTGTTGTTGAAATGCCCATGTTTTTGTTTTTAAAAGTTGATTGAGATTTCTATTGAAATGACCACGTAGTTTCTTTTAAAAGTTGAAATATATTGTTGTTCAAATACCCACATTTTTGCCTTTAAATTTATTAACTGAGTTCGTTGTTGAAGGGACACAAATTGCTAGTTAGAATGATGAATGCGTTTCCTGGAATGGACACAAAATTGTCTTAAATGTTGAATGCGTTGCTATTGAATGACCATGAGTTGATCCTTCTGTAGTTTGTATTGTCCCTTTTTTTTCTCCTTCACTTAGAGTGTATACCAAATTTTCTCACTACCAAACTTTAATTACCACAATGATGTTACTAGCTATATAAATTACCATGCTAATTGCAATGATAAATGCTATATTAAATGCCATATTAATTGCCAGAACAATTGCTATAGCAATATTAATGGTCAGCGATTTCCTTCTTACTGTTAATTACCATGTTAAATTGCAATGTAAATGCTATATTATTTTCCATATTAATTGCCATGTTATTTTCTACAGTGAGTTAATGATCAACAGATTCATTCTTATTGATTAATTGTCGTCGCGAGTTAAATGGTTAACAATATGTAATCGCCTTGTTATTGAGCTATTAACTGTTATGTAACAGTCATATAAATTGCCTTGTTATTGTTGCATTAATTGTTATGTTAAACAATATGTTAACTACCTTGTTATTGCTTTATTACTTGTTATGATAACAGTTATGTAAATTGCCTTCCTATTGCGCTAGTAATTGTCATGTTAATAGTCATGTAATTGCCATGTTATTGTTATACTAATTGTTATGTTAATCAACATGTTAATCGCCTTGTTATTGCTATATTACTTGTTATGATAACAATCATGTGAATTTCCTTGTTATTTCTAATTTAATCATTAGGTAACTACTATGTTAATTGCCTTGTTATATTTCTATAGCGATGTTAGTAGTTAGTAGTTCCTTCTCAATGATAATAGACAACTAGTATTGTGGGTTAGGTCAATATAGCTAGACTACATGTTGAGATTAAATTGTTCATAAGTGTTATAATGGTAGCATCCTACATTAATATTGTTAATATTGTTATTCAAGTTAATGACTAGTTAGATGGTATTTCTAATTATAGTTTTAGTATTGATTACTTAGACTTGCAAGATTAATTGTATTAACGTTAAATTAGTGGGTGCATTATTGACTAATTGTAACTTTGACATGCCCCATTTAGATTGAAACCCATGTTAAAATACATTGTAATCATTGATTGGTTCAGACTGGGTGAGTGGTTGGGTCAGGGACGATGTCATGTATTGGTTTGTGTCATCCCTTGTCTTCGTCCTCTGGCATTTTTTGGAGCTGTTGTTGGGGTATGTGTAACATCCCGCTCTGGCGCACTGAGAACACTTATTATTTGAGGACACTTGCTCGCAAGTGATCTGGACCCTTTTTATGTTAGACCTTTTATATTTGATTATGATGTGATTGACATATGACATGATGTGTTACTATTTGATGTAGACGGGTGCTATTGACTCAGTTTTATTGAGTGTGGAGGGTTTTTGACCTTGAGGATGCAGAGGCATCGGTAGAACCCCCTTGGACTCCGAACTGAGTCAGGGAGTGTGCTTTTGGGTTGATATGTTTATTAGGATGTTTCATTTGATTTGATGTTGACATTTCTGACGTGATTATTGGTGATGCAGGCTGACGATAGCTTGCCGAATTGACTCACATATGGAGTAAAGGGGCCACACACGATTGCAGAGAGGTTGAGGGAGAGGGGTGGACA
>JASDQU010306828.1:25382-46528 GCA_032191745.1 Picea mariana | reverse complement strand
CTTTTCCACCCTCTCCCTCCCTCTGAATATCTCTCTTTCCCCTCCATCTCTCTCTTGCATCTAACCCTCCCTCTCTCTCTCATTGTACCCCTCTCCCTCTATATCCTCAACTTTCCCCCCCTTTCTCTATTTTCCTATATCTACCTCGTTCCCTCTCCCCACCCTTTGTTTTCTCTCCCTCTATACCCCCTTCTCTATATCCCTCTCCCTCACTCTCACACACTCTCATTGTCTTCCAGTCTCTGTCTCTCACACTCTCACACAATCCATCTCTACCCACCCTCCTCTTTCTCTCTCTCTCCTCATCCCTTGCACTATCTCTCATATCTCTCTCTCCTAAAACTACCCCTCTCCCCCCCATCACTTTGTATCCCCCTCCCTCTCTATCACCCATTATGACCCCATTTATCTGTTTACCTCTCTCCACTCCCCTTACTGTTGATTTTTATATAAGCTAGGTTAAGCATGTAGTTCATTTCAAATTTTCATTTGTCTTAACCATAAACAAGAATGTTGCAGCAACCAAGATCACAAGAAGAAACACCATGCACAAGAACACAAGACGTATTCTGAGAAACCCTTCTCAACAAGGGAAGAAAACCAAGCCAAATCCTTTTCTATATTCTTCAAGAGAAATTCCTTAACCACCAATAAGACTTAGGACACAAGAGGTTGCTCAAACCCTATAAGAATAGCACCCAAGATAGGTGCGTACTTTTCCCAAGAAGATGTACTTGCTGAAATTTCCAAACTTGTGTGAATGATGCATTTCCATAATGGAGAATCTTCCTTTACTTATATTGAACTTGTCCTATCAACAGAAGTGTTTATTGGGACAATAAGGATGACCTCTCGAAGTCACATTATAATTAAAATTAACCAGATTAATTATCTTTTACATTTATTACTAATCACATTAAGGTGGGGCCGACCTGTACCCTTTACATTACAATTAGGGTTACAGGCAGGTCTGACTCTTGAACAATATAGAAAGGGATGCGATACACCCACTAGTGTTCATCTACTAGGGGCACATCCATAGGGATGTCCATATCTCTGGCTCATGACATTACATAGAGGAACCATATCTTTACACGTTCACCTGTGTTCATCCACAGGAATGTCCGCTCAACATATCTTATTTTCCACTGCATCACATAGGAGAGTCATCTGGATTTTCTCATCAACTCTGCTGCTCAGAGGATTCTAATACATCATCTTCCTTTTTGTTCTCATAATGATGCACCAAACACTTTGGGGTTTCACACGTTCACCTTGTGCTTAGCCACAAGCACGTCCAACTCATAAGATCACCTTTCCCATAGGATAATCATATGGAGTTCTTCTCAACTCTCTGAATGGAGGTAGGTCATCTCTACATTTAATCTCTGTCTCAGATAAGAACCACATACCCTTTTTAGGGGATTTCTCTCAGCTTTATAATCTGGATAAAGTCTCACATAGTTGCAAGGATTCACATCTCACATGTTTGTAAGCTAGAGAATGTTTCACATGGCTGCAATCATCAACACTCCCTCTCAGCTAGGGAGGCATTTTTTACCCAACCAAGTCTCTCGTGGAAATACTCGAACTTGGTATTAGCAAGTGGTTTAGTGAAGTTATCTGCAATATGTTCATGAGTAGAAAGATATTTCACATGAACTATGTTCCTCTGCACCATGTCTCTAATATAGTGATACTTGATTTCAATGTGTTTCGATGTGTCATGAAATACCGGGTTCTCGGAGAGATTTACCTAACTCTGGTTACCACAGTGAATAGTAGTAGGATCCATATCATGATAAAATAAGTGAGTCATAAGTTTGAAAAGCCATACTTCTTCATGAATTTCCACACTCAGTGCAATGTATTCTGCCTCTGCGATGCTTAAAGCCACAAAGCTTTTTTTTTTCTACACCAGGAAACCATGGTCGATTCTAAGGTGAAGCAGCAACTGAAGGCTCTCTTTCTATCTACTACACTTCCTGCCTAATCTAGATCGGCATATCCTTATGGATCAAGTCCACATTGGATGCATATCTCAAACCATAACCAATTGTTCCTTGTAAGTATCTCTATACATGTTTTGCATCTATCTAGTGTGTATGTTTCAGTTGGCTTATAAACTGGCTAAGAAAATTTACTGCATAGAAAGTGTATGGTCTATTTTTAGCCAGATACATAAGAGATCCAATCAACTGTTGGTATAAGTGTGGATCTACATCTCTTGAATCAATATCACTCATTTTATTTAAATCCATTACCATTGCAGTAGTAATGGATTTTGATTCTGTCATGCTAAAATTTTTCGGTATCTCCATAGTATATTTTCCTTGACTTAGGAAAATCTCATATGTTCTCTACCATACTTCTAGTCCCAAGAAATAATGCATCAAGCCCAAATCCTTTATTTGAAATTTAGTAGTCAATGCTTGTTTTCATTCAACAATGAGTCTCTCTGAACCGGCGAGGAAAAGATCATCCACATATAAGACCAAAATCATACACTCATTTCCATCAATGTGATAATACAAGTTTGGATCAGTAGTACTTTTGTTGAAGCCCAAACTCATTAGAAATCCATCCATTTTCTTGTACCAAGCACGTGGTCCTTTCTTTAGACCATATAGGGATTTCTTTAACCTGCATACATGAGATGTTTCGTTGTGTACAGCGAAACCTTCTGCCTGCTCAATATAATCTTCTTCCTCAATTTCACCATTGAGAAAAGTTGTCTTTACACCCATATGATGTAGCTTCCAACCCATGGAAGGAACTAGCAAAATGATAGATCATACGGAGGTATATATGGTTACTGATGCAAAAGTCTCGTCATAGTCAAGTCCCTCTATTTGTGAAAACCCTCTGGCCACAAATATTGCTTTGTATTTTTAAATGCTTCCATCAGCAACATTCTTGATTTTGTAAATCCATTTGGAAGTCACTATGTACTTTCCCTCTAGTCTTGGAACAACATCCCATACATCATTTTTTAATACCTATTGATATTCTTCAGTCATGGAATTTTTCCATACTTGTTCACCTAAAGCTTCTCCATGACAAGTTGGCTCTGAATCAATATTGTGGGTCATGGTTGAAATGTAGCTTGAGAATCTATTTGGTCTCTTTATTTCTCTGGTTGTTCCTTGTGGGGATTTATGCCCTTATACATATTTCGATAGCAGCAGGTGCATCTTCATCAAGTGGCCACTTTGGAGGAACTTTTCCCTTCAAGGTACAAGTTAATTTTGACATTCTCGTATTTAAAGGTCAGATAAATGTGGATGCCTTAGAAAAATTGTTGAATTTTCTAGAAGGATATTTCTTTATTCAGAATTTTTCCAACAGGGAAAAGATCACCTTCACACTCCTCAAGGCTCTCCCCCATGTCAAAGATTGGTGGGAAACTTACATGGAGAAAAGTTCCATAGAGGAATTTGGAATCTATGGGGCCGAGCCAACTTGGTATTTTTTTGTGGATGTGGTAAAGCAACAATACTACTCTGTTGATAGCTATGAAGACTAGTACATGAGTTGGACCACACAGTGGCAAGAGAAGATCCAAACAGTGACAAAATTCACAAATACTTTCCATACCTTGCGCACCAAGTTGGGTATCAAAGACTTTGAGAAGCATATGGTTTTGAAATACCATGGGGCTCTGTATAGCTACATCCAAACCAAAATGGATTTCCTAAACATCTCATCATTGGGAGATTCCTATCGATATGCTGTCAAAATCAAGAAAACATTTAGGCACCAGAACAAATGGGAGTTTCTTTCTACAAATCCGCAACAACCAAAGCATGGTAAAGAAGACCCTAATCAACAAACTCATGACAACCAGTCCAAGACACAGGACAAGAAGATTAAGGGATATACGAAGAATGATATTGGGAAGTGGTGAGACATCCAAAAAATCTGCTGGCACAACACTAATGAATGTCACTGGAAACAGTCATTGGTGGTTGAGGTCAAAGATAAGGAGTCAGACCCTGATTCATAATCTGATATAGAAAATATTGAAAACAAATATATCATCAATGCAGACCCCACTGCTACTATCGTGACTGTAACAATTCAACCAGAAGAACTAGTAGATCCTTAAGAGGGGAAGGGCCTCTTCCATTCAGAGATGTCGGTAAAGGGGGCCCCATTACATTTGATTTTTGAAAATGGCAGCGAGAAGAACCTAATCTCAATTGAGGTCATCAAAGAGTTGTGGTTGTTGACAACACCACACCCACATACAACATCGGGTGGCTTCTCCAGGGAAGAGATCTCCATGTTATCCAACAATACCTCCTATCCTATGGCATCCAACCCTTGAAGGATGAGGTAGTGTGTGATGTCTCCCCTATTGAAGTTTGTGATGCTTTTTGGGGCCAACCATATATGTGGAAATGTCATTTTTTTATGAGTCTCAAACTCATAGTGTCATTATTACTCTGGGGCGTCATCTGTACAGGATACCAAAGGTAGCTCCAAATATTTTTCCACCAAATAGTGCCACAAGGTAATATCTCATATTACAAAATTCATCATCTTCACAGTTTGTTCAAAGGATGCATAGAAAGCCCCTGCAACTACTGCAGCCTCAACACCTTCTATACAACAAATGAAGATTCTAGAAATTGTTTCTTCACCTACGATGGTGCCTACACAATTCCCCATCAAGCCCAGAGACAATAGGTTGGTGGAAAATATTCAACCCCTCCAGCAACAGTTTCGTGACAACCTTCCATAGATAAATCAACGCAACTTCTCCAACATGGCACGCAACTCACCAATATTCAGATTCATAAAACACTTTCCCCTCTTCCTCAAGAACTCAATGCAATTGATACCATTGCTTCCTAAGGGGGGAGGATTGATCTAGGTGGATATCAGTGGCCATCCACCTGTTCCAACTTCCTACTAGCTCATCGGGACACTTTTCAATTCAACACATTTCTCTGCAAGGAGGATATTTATTTGTAATTCTGGGTTTTGCACTTATGAGTCTTTCTTGAATCCCTACATAGCATCCAACTGGATATTGGTGGCTGCCCACCTATTCCAACTAGCTTATTTTGTAAGTTTTCATGTCAATACATCTTTTTGTAATTAAAGGGCCATTTTGGGGCTCTAAACTATGTTTTCTTCGCTTTTCACATTCAAACTATGGACATAGTTAGATTTTGACAATATAAAGCATATTTCTAGAAAATACCTTTCCAATGAGCTATCATGCACCTAAAACAAAGAACATATGAAAAAGTTACAACCCTAGGAAATTAATGTACTAACTAACCCCAACAAGGCCCACATGACTTTTGGCACTTCATCTCATAGGGTTAGGGTTTTGTATTTATAGGGTTTTGGAATTCATGTTTATCATAAACATGCCTTCAAAGACTCATTTTAATAATCTTCTTGCGAATGAGTGTATCCATCGCATCTCTTCTCAAATATAAAGCTGTCACCATTCTAGCGAGTCTTGCACTTTGTTATTTTACAATGTATGTACATTTCTTTCATTAACAGAAATCATGTATCGTTGTATCTCTCTGTTTATGGAAATTTTTATGGTCATTTCTTGTAATATATATTCTTTCATTTCGTTCCAAATATAATCTGGATCAATTCCCCATTTATCTCTTAATCTCTCTTCCTACCCCCCTTCCCTCTCTCTCCCCATTCCCATCACAGTGTATCTTAGTCTCTCTCTACCCTCTTCTTTGTCTCTCTCTCCTCCTCCCTCCCACTATCTCTCCTCTCTCTTTTCCCATTTCTCCCACTATCTCTCCTCCCTCTCTCCCCATCACTCCCGCTATCTCTCCTCTCTCTTTCTTTCAAATACATCTACCTCTCTTCCCCCTTCGCTTTGTATCCCCCTTCCTCTACATCCCCCAATATCCCCCCTTTCTCTCTTTACCTCTATTGAACCCCCTTCCCTCTCTCTCCCCCCCTTCCTATCACACACTCTCTCTCTCACACACACCCTCTATTTTTCTCCCTCTCCCTCCCTATCACACTCTCAAACACTCCCTCTCTACCCACCCTCTCTTTGCTTCTCTCCTCCCCTCTCTCACACACACACTCTATCTCTACCCCCCTACTCCCTCTCTCTCTCCCCCTCCCTCCCACTACCTCTCCCCTTTTTCTCTCCTTCATATACCACCTCTCGCTCTCTCCTTGTTGTTAGTCTCACTCTCACTCTCTCTATCTCTACCTCTCTTTATCTCTCTCTCCTCACCTCTTTCTCTCTACCCCTTGTTCTACCTCCCTCTCTCTCTCTCTACACCCTCCCTCTCTCTCTCTCTGCATATCACTCTTGGGATCTCTTCTACTATTATTTACTCTCTCCCTCCTCCCCTTCTCTCCCTCCTTTTCCTCTCTCTACCCCCTCCATCTCTCTCTCCATATCACTCTCGACATATTTTTTTATCTTGTTGGCTCTCTCTCCCTCCCCTTTTCTCTCTTATCCTCCCTCCCACTATCCGTCCTCTCTATTTTCCCATTTCTCCCACTATCTCTCCTCCCTCTCTCCCAATCACTCCCACTATATCTCCTCTCTCTATCCCTCTATCTCTCTCACATACATCTACATCTCTCCCCCCTTCACTTTGTATCCTGCTTCCTCTATATCCCCCACTCTCCCCCCTTTCTCTCTTTACCTCTATCGAACCCCCTTCGCTCTCTCTAACACCCTCTATTTTTATCCCTTTCTCTCTCTCTAACACTCTCAAAAAATCTCTCTCTACCCACCCTCTTTTTGTTTCTCTCTCCCCATCTCTCTCTCTCTCACACACTCTATCTCTACCCCCTAACTCCATCTCTCTCTCCCCATCCCTCCCACTATATATCCTCTCTTTCTCTCCTACATATACCACCTCTCCCTCTCTCCATGTTGTTAATCTCACTCTCACTCTCTTTCTCTCTTCCTCCTCACCTCTTTCTCTCTACCCCTTGTTCTACCTCCCTCTATCTCTCTCTACCCCCTCCCTCTCTCTCTCCATATCACTCTCGACCTCTCTTCTAATCTTGTTTAATATCTCCTCCCCTTCTCTCCCACCTTTTCCTCTCTCTACCCCCTCCCTCTCTCTCTCCATCTCACTCTCGACCTCTCTTTTGCTCTTGTTGGCTCTCCCTCCCTCCCCTTATCTCTCTCCCCCCTCCCTCTATCTACCCCCATTTATCTATTTTCATATATCTACCCCCCTTCCTCTCTTTCTCTCTCTCCCCACCTCTCTTTCTCACTCTCCATCACTCTCACACACTCATGATGTTGTCCGCTCTACTCTTCCACAATGCATTTTCCCACATATACATCAACTCATGATAATAAAATGTGGTAATTACAATCAAATGCGTTTCTTGGGAAAGTTGTATTATGATTTCAATGTATTCACACATCCAAATAGTAAAACCTAACATAAAGGACTCCCCTTTCCTCTCTCTCCCCCCTTCCTCTCTCTCTCTCTACCCCCTCTCCTTGTGTCCCTCTCCCTCCCTCCCTCCCTCTCACTCTCTCTCTACCCCTCTTTCTCTCTCCTTCCCCTCTTTCTATCTACCCCCCTCCTTCTCTATCTCTCTAACCCCCTCTCTTTCACTATATCTTTATCTCACCCTAGACCTCTCTTATACTCTTTTTTTATCTCTCCCTCCTCCCCTTCCCTCCCTCCTCCCTCTCTCTCTACCCCCTCACTCTCAACCTCTCTTTTTATCTTTTCTACCCTCTCCCTCCCTCTCTCTCTTGCATCTAACCCTCCCTCTCTCTCTCATTGTATCCCTCTCCCTCTCTATCCTCAACTTTCCCCGCCTTTCTCTATTTTCCTTTATCTACCTCGTTCCCTCTCCCCACCCTTGGTTTTCCCTCCCTCTATACCCTCTTCTCTATATCCCTCTCGCTCACTCTCACACACTCTCGTTGTCTTCCAGTCTTTGTCTCTCACACTCCCAAACAATCCCTCTCTACCCACCCTCCTCTCTCTCTCTCTCCCCATCCCTCGCACTATCTCTTACATCTCTCTCTCCTACAACTACCCCTCTCTCTTCCATCACTTTGTATCCCCCTCCCTTTATATCACCCATTATGACCCCATTTATCTCTTTACCTCTCTCCACCCCCCTTACTGTTGATTTTTCTATAAGCCAGGTTAAGCATGTAGTTCATTTCAATTTTTCATTTGTCTTAGCCATAAACAGAAATGTTGTAGCAACCAAGATCACAAGACGAAACATCATGCACAAGAGCACAAGATGTATCCGGAGAAACCCTTCTCAACAAGGGAAGAAAACCAAGCCAACTCCTTTTCTATATTCTTCAAGAGAAATTCCTTCAACACAAATAAGACTTAGGACACAAGAGGTTGCTCAAAACCTAGAATAATAGCACCCAAGATAGGTGTGCACTTTTCCCAAGAAGATGTACTTGCTGAAATTTCCAAACTTGTGTGAATGATGCATTTCCATAATGGGGAATCTTCCTTTACTTATATTGGACTTGTCCTATCAACAGAAATGTTTATTAGCATAACAGGGATGACCTATCAAAGTCACATTATAATTAATATTAACCAAATTAATTATCTTTTACATTTATTACTAATCACATTAAGGTGGGGCCGACCTATACCCTTTACATTACAATTAGGGTTACAGGAAGGTCTGACTCTTTAACAATATAGAAGGGGATCTGATACACCCACTAGTGCTCATCCACTAGGGGCACATCCATAGGGATGTCCATATCTCTGTCTCACAACATTACATAGAAGAACCAAATCTTCACACGTTCACATGTGCTCGTCCATAGGAACGTCCACTCAACATATCATATTTTCCACTACATCACATAGGAGAGTCATATGGATTTTCTCATCAATGTTGTTGCTCAGAGGAGTCTAATACATCATCTTCATTTATGTTCTCATAATGATTCACCAAACACTTTGGGGTTTCACACGTTCACCTTGTGCTCAGCCACAAGCACATCCAACTCATAAGATCACCTTTCCCATAGGATAATCATATGGAGTTCTTCTCAACTCAATGAATGGGGGTAGGTCATCTCTACATTCCAGCTTTGTCTCAGATTGGAAACACATACCCTTTTTAGGGGATTTATCTCAGGTTTATAAGTTGGATAAAGTCTCACATAGTTGCAATGATTCACATCTCACATGTTTGTAAGTTGGAGAATGTTTCACGTGGATGCAATCATCAACACTCCCTCTCAACTAGCGAGGCATTTTTCCTCGGGCCAAGTCTCTCATGGAAATAATCGAACTTGGTATTAGCAGGTGGTTTGGTCAAGGGATCTGCAATATGTTCATGAGTAGAAAGATATTGCACATGAACTATCTTCCTCTGCACCATGTCTCTGATATAGTGATACTTGATTTCAATGTGTTTCGATGTGTCATGAAATATTGGGTTCTCAGAGATATTTACCTAACTCTAGTTACCACAGTGAATAGTAGTAGAATCCATATCATGATAAAATAAGTGAGTCAGAAGTTTGCGAAGCCATACTGCTTCACAAATTTCCACACTCAGTGCAATGTACTATGCCTCTGTGATGCTTAAAGCCACAAAGATTTTTTTTTGCTACACCAGGAAACCATGGTCGATCCTAAGGTGAAGCAGCAACTGAAGGCTCTCTTTCTGTCTACTACACTTCCTGCCCAATCTAGATCATCATATCCTTGCAAGATCAAGTCCACATTGGATGCATATCTCAGTCAATAACCAATTTTTCCTTGTAAGTATCTCAATACATGTTTTGCATCTATCTAGTGTGTATGTTTCGCTTGGCTCATAAACTGGCTAAGAAAATTTACTACATAGAAAATGTATGGTCTATTGTTAGCCAGATAAATAAGAGATCCAATCAACTATTGGTATAAGTGTGGATCTACATCTCTTGAATCAATATCACTCATTTTCTTTAAATCCATTACCATTGCAATATTAATGGATTTTCATTTTGTCATGCTGAAATTTTTTGGTATCTCCATAGTATATTTTCCTTGACATAGGAAAATCTCATCTGTTCTCTCCCATACTTCTAGTCCCAAGAAATAATGCATCAAGCCCAAATCCTTCATTTATAATTTAGTAGTCAATTCTTGTTTTCATTCAACCATGAGTCTCTCTGAACCGGTGAAGAAAAGATCATCCACATATGAGACCAAAATCAGACACTCATTTCCATCAATGTGATAATACAAGTTTGGATCACTAATACTTTTGTTGAATCCCAAAATCATCAGAAATCCATCCATTTTCTTGTACCAAGCACGTGGTGCTTTCTTTAGACCATATATGGATTTCTTTAACCTGCATACATGAGATGTTTCGTTGTGTACAACGAAACCTTCTGGCTGCTCAATATAAGCTTCTTCCTCAATTTCACCATTGAGAAAAGTTTTCTTTACACCCATATGATGTAGCTTCCAACCCATGGAAGAAACTAGCACAATGATAGATCATATGGAGGTATATCTGGCTACTGGTGCAAAAGTCTCGTCATAGTCAAGTCCCTCTATTTGTGAAAACCCTCTGGCCACAAATATTGCTTTGTATTTTTCAATGCTTCCATCAGAAACATTCTTGATTTTGTAAATCCATTTGGAAGTCACTATGTACTTTCCCTCTGGTCATGGAACAACATCCCATACATCATTTTTTAATATATATTCATATTCTTCAGTTATGGAATCTTTCCATACTTGTTCACCTGAAGCTTCTCCATGACAAGTTCGCTCTGAATCAATACTGTGGGTCATGGCTCAAAGGTAGCTTGAGAATCTATTTGGTCTCTTTCTTTCTTTGGTTGTTCCTTGTGGGAATTTATGCCCTTCTACATATTTCGATAGCAGCAGGTGCATATTCGTCAAGTGTCCAATTTGGAGGAACTTCTCCCTTCAAGGTACAAGTTAATTTTAAAATTCTTGTATTTAATGGTCAGAAAAATGTGGATGCCTTAGAAAAATGGTTGAATTTGCTAGAAGGTTATTTCTCTGTTCATAATTTTTCCAACAGGGAAAAGATCACCTTCTCACTCCTCAAGGCTCTTCCCCATGTCAAAGATTGGTGGGAAACTTACTTGGAGAAAAGTTCCATAGAGGAATTTGGAATATATGGGGCCGAACCCACTTGGGATTTTTTTGTGGATGTGGTCAAGGAACAATACTACCCTATTGATAGCTATGAAGACTAGTACATAAGCTGGACCACATAGTGGTAGGAGAAGATCTAAACAGTGATAGAATTCACAAATGCTTTCCATACCTTGCGCACCAAGTTGGGTATCAAAGACTCTGAGAAGCATATGGTTCTGAAATTCAATGGGGCTCTATATAGCTACATCCAAACCAAAATGGATTTCCTAAACATCTCATCATTGGGATATTCCTATCGATATGCTGTCAAAATCAAGAAAAAATTTAGGCACCAGAACAAATGGGAGTTTGGTTCTACAAATCCGCAACAACCAAAGCATGGTAAAGAAGACCCTAATCAACAACCTCCAGACAACTAGTCCAAGACAAAGGACAAGAAGGATAAGGGATATACGAAGAATGATATTGGGAAGTGGTGAGACTTCCAAAAAATCCCCTTGAACAACACCAATGAATGTCACTTGAAGCGGTCATTGGTAGTCGAGGTCAAAGATAAGGAGTCAGACCCTGATTCATAATCTGATATAGAAAATATTGAAAACAGACACATCATTAATGCATACCCCACTGCTACTATCATGACTGAAACAATTCAACCAGAAGAACCAGTAGATCCTGAAGAGGGGAAGGGCCTCTTCCATTCATAGATGTGGGTAAAAGGGACCCCGTTGCATTTAATTTTTTAAAATGGCAGCGAGAAGAACATAATCTCAATTGAGGTCGTCAAAGAGTTTGTGTTGTCGACAACACCACACCCACATACAACATCGGTTGGCTTCACCAGGGAAGAGATCTCCATGTTATCCAACAACACCTTCTGTACTATGGCATCCAACCCTTCAAGGATGAGGTAGTGTGTGATATTTCCCCTATTGATGTTTGTGATGTTTTTTTGGGCCAACCATATATGTGGAAATGTCATTTTTTTTATGAGTCTCAAGCTCATAGTGTCATTAATACTCTGGGGGATCATCTCTTTAGGATACCAAAGGTAGTTCCAACTATTTTTCCACCAAATAGTGCCACAAGGTAATATCCCACATTGCAAAATTCATCATCTTCATAGTTTGTTCAAAGGATACATAGAAAGCCCCTGCAACCACTGCAGCCTCAACACCTTCTATACATCAAAAGAAGATTCTAGAAATTGTTTCTTCACCTACAATGGTGCCTACACAATTCCCCATCAAGCCCAGAGACAACAAGTTGGTGGAAAATATTCAACCCCGCCAGCAACAGGTTCATGACAACCTTCCATAGATAAATCAACGCAACTTCTCCAACATGGAACGCAACTCACCAATATTCAGATTCATAAAACACTTTGCCCTCTTCCTCAAGAACTCAACGCAATGGATACCATTGCTTCCTAAGGGGGGAGGATTGATCTAGGTGGATATCAGTGGTCACCCACCCATTCCAACTTCCTACTAGCTCATCGAGACAATTTTCAATTCAGCACATTTCTCTTTAAGGAGGAAATTTATTTGTAATTCTAGATTTTTCACTTACAAGGCTTTCTTAAAGCCCTACATAAGATACAAGAGGATACTGGTGGCCACCCACCTATTCCAACTAGCTTATTTTGTAAGTTTTCATGTCAATACATCTTTTTGTACTTAGAGGGCAATTTTGGGGCTCTAAACTGTGTTTTCTTGGCTTTTCACATTCAAACTATGGACATAGTTAGATTTTGACGATATAAAGCATATTTCTAGAAAATACCTTTCCAATGAGCTATCACGTGCCTAAAACGGAGAACATATGAAAAAGTTACAACCCCAGGAAGTTAATGTACTAACTCACCCCAACGAGGCCCACATGACTTTTGGCACTTCATCTAATAGGGTTAGGGTTTTGTATTTATAGGGTTTTGGAATTCATGTTTATCATAAACATGCCTTCAAAGACTCATTTTAATAATCTTCTTGCGAATGAGTGTATCTGTCACATCTCTTCTCAAATATAAAGTTGTCACCATTCTAGCGAGTCTTGCACTTTGTTATTTTACAGTGTATGTACATTTCTTTCATTAATAGAAATCATGTATCGTTGTATCTCTTTGTTTTTGGAAATTTTTATGAGTAGTTCATTGTAATATATCAATTCCCCATTTATCTCTTTATCTCTCTCTCTACCCCCCCCTTCCCTCTCTCTCCCCATTCCCATCACAGTCTATCTCACTCTCTCTCTACCCCCTTCTTATCTCTCTCTCCTCCTCCCTCCCACTATCTCTCCTCTCTCTTTTCCCATTTCTCCCACTATCTCTCCTCCCTCTCTCCCCATCGCTCCCACTATCTCTCCTCTCTCTCTCTTTCACATACATCTACCTCTCTCCCCCCTTCGCTTTGTATCCCCCTTCATCTATCTCCCCCAATCTCCCGCCTTTCTCTCTTTACCTCTACTGAACCCCCTTCACTCTCTCTCCCCCCCTTCCTATCACACACTCTCTCTCTCACATGCACCCTCTATTTTTCTCCCTCTCCCTCCCTATCACACTCTCAAACACTCCCTCTCTACCCACCCTCTCTTTGTTTCTCTCCTCCCCTCTCTCTCACACACACTATATCTCTACCCCCCTCCTCCCTCTCTCGCTCCCCCTCCCTCCCACTATCTTTCCACTCTTTCTTTCTTGCATATACCACCTCTCCCTCTCTCCTTGTTATTAGTCTCACTCTCACTCTCTCTATGTATACCTCTCTTTTTCTCTCTCTCCTCACCTCTTTCTCTCTACCCCTTGTTCTACCTCCCTCTATCTCTCTCTACACCCTCCATCTCTCTCTCTCTCCATATCACTCTCGGCCTCTCTTCTACTCTTGTTTACTCTCTCCCTCCTCCCCTTCTCTCCCTCCTTTTCCTCTCTCTACCCGCTCCATGTCTTTCTCCATCTCACTCTTGACCTATTTTTTTTATCTTGTTGGCTCTCTCTCCCTCCCCTTATCTCTCTTCTCCTCCCTCCCACTATCCCTCCTCTCTATTTTCCCATTTCTCCCACTATCTCTCCTCCCTCTCTCCCCATCAGTCCCACTATATCTCCTCTCTCTATCCCTCTATCTCTCTCTCGCATACATCTACCTCTGTCCCCTCTTCACTTTGTATCCTGCTTCCCTTATATCTGCAACTCTCCCCCCTTTCTCTCTTTACCTCTCTTGAACCCCCTTCCCTCTCTCTCACACCCTCTATTTTTATCCCTCCCCCTCCCTCTCACACTCTCAAAAACGACCTCTCAACCCACCCTCTCTTTGTTTCTCTCTCCCCATCTCTCTCTCTCACACACACTCTATCTCTACCCCCCACCTTCATCTCTCTCTCCCCCTCCCTCCCACTATATCTCCTCTCTTTCTCTCCTACATATGCCACCTCTCCCTCTCTCCTTTTTTTTAGTCTCACTCTCACTCTCTTTCTCTCTACCTCTCTTTCTCTCTCCCTCCTCACCTCTTTCTCTCTACCCCTTGTTCTACCTCCCTCTATCTCTCTTTACCCCCTCCCTCTCTCTCTCCATATCACTCTCAAACTCTCTTCTAATCCTGTTTAATATCTCCTCCCCTTCTCTCCCACCTTTTCCTCTCTCTACCCCCTCCCTCTCTCTCTCCATCTCACTCTCGACCTCTCTTTTTCTCTTGTTGGCTCTCCCTCCCTCCCCTTATCTCTCTCCTCTATCCCTCTATATACCGCCATTTATCTATTTTCATATATCTACCCCCCTTCCTCTCTTTCTCTCTCTCCCCCCCTCTCTTTCTCACTCTCCATCACTCTCACATACTCATGATGTTGTCAGCTCTACTCTTCCACAATGCATTTTCCCGCATATACATCAACTCATGATAATAAAATGTGGTAATTACAATCAAATACATTTGTTGGAAAAGTTGTACTATGATTTCAATGTATTCACACATCCAGATAGTAAAACCTAACATAAAGGACTCCCCTTTCCTCTCTCTTTCCCCATCCTCTCTCTCTCTCTACCCCCTCTCATTGTCTCCCTCTCCTTCCCTCCCTCTCACTCTCTCTCTACCCCTCTTTCTCTCCCCCTTTCCCCGTCTTTCTATCTACCCCTCATTTTTCCTCCTTCTCTATCTCTCTAAACCCCTCTCTCTCACTATATCTTCATCTCACCCTATACCTCTCTTATACTCTTGTTTTATCTCTCCCTCCTCCCCTTCCCTCCCTCCTCCCTCTCTTTCTACCCCCTCACTCTCAACCTCTCTTTTTATCTTTTCTGCCCTCTCCCTCCCTCCGCGTATCTCTCTTTCCCCTCACTCTCTCTCTTGCATATAACCCTCACTCCCTCTCTCATTGTATCCCTCTCCCTCTCTATCCTCAACTTTCCCCCCCTTTCTCTATTTTCCTCTATCTACCCTGTTCCCTCTCCCCACACTTTGTTTTCTCTCCCTCTATACCCCCTTCTCTATATCCCTCTCCCTCACTCTCACACACTCTCATTTTCTTCCATTCTCTGTCTCTCACACTCTCACACAATCCTTCTCTACCCACCCTCCTCTCTCTCTCTCTCCCCATCCCTCACACTATCTCTCATATCTCTCTCTCCTACAACTACCCCTCAATCCCCCATCACTTTGTATCCCCCTCACTCTCTATCACCCATTATGACCCCATTTATCTCTTTACCTCTCTCCACCCCCCTTACTGTTGATTTTTATATAAGCTAGGTTAAGCATGTAGTTCATTTCAATTTTTCATTTGTCTTAACCAAAAACAAGAATGTTGCAGCAACCAAGATCACAAAAAGAAACACCATGCATAAGAACACAAGACGTGTCCCGAGAAACCCTTCTCAACAAGGGAAGAAAACCAAGCCAAATCCTTTTCTATATTCTTCAAGAGAAATTCCATAACCACCAATAAGACTTAGGACACAAGAGGTTTCTCAAACCCTAGAAGAATAGCATCCAAGATAGGTGTGCACTTTTCCCAAGAAGATGTACTTGCTGAAATTTCCAAACTTGTGTGAAGGATGCATTTCCATAAGGGGGAATCTTCCTTTACTTATATTGGACTTGTCCTATCAATAGAAGTGTTTATGGGCACAACAGGGATGACCTCTCAAAGTCACATTATAATTAATATTAACCAGATTAATTATCTTTTACATTTATTACTAATCACATAAAGGTGGGGCCGACCTGTACCCTTTACATTACAATTAGGGTTACAGGTAGGTCTAACTCTTGAAAAATATAGAAAGGGATTTGATACACCCACTAGTGCTCATCCACTAGGGGCACATCCATAAGGATGTCCATATCTCTAGATCACAACATTACATAGAAGAACCAGATCTTCACATGTTCACATGTGCTTGTCCACAGGAATGTCCACTCAACATATCTTGTTTTCCACTACATCACACAGGAGAGTCATCTGGATTTTCTCATCAACTCTACTGCTCAGAGGAGTCTAATACATCATGTTCATTTATGTTCTCATAATGATGCACAAAACACTTTGGGGTTTCACACGTTCACCATGTGCTTAGCCACAAGCACATCCAACTCATAAGATCAACGTTCCCATAGGATAATCATATGGAGTTCTTCTCAACTCTCTGAATGGAGGTAGTTCATCTCTACATTCCAGCTCTGTCTCAGATAGGAACCACATGCCCTTTTTAGGGGATTTCTTTCAGGTCTATAAGTTGGATAAAGTCTCACATAGTTGCAATGATTCACTTCGCACATGTTTGTAAGATGGAGAGTTTTTCACGTGGCTGTAATCATCAACACTCCCTCTCAGCTAGGGAGGAATTTTTCACCGGACCAAGTCTCTCGTGGAAATACTCGAACTTGGTATTAACAAGTGGTTTGGTGATGACATTTTCAATATGTTCATGAGTAGAAAGATATTTCACATGAACTATCTTCCTCTGCACCATGTCTATGATATAGTGATACTTGATTTCAATGTGTTTCGATGTTCCATGAAATACTGAGTTCTAGGAGAGATTTACCTAACTTTGGTTACCACAGTGAATAGTAGTAGGATCCATAGCATGATAAAATAAGTGAGTCAGAAGTTTGTGAAGCCATACTGCTTCACGAATTTCCACACTCAATGCAATGTACTCTACCTTTGCGATGCTTAAAGCCACAAAGCTTCTTTTTTTGCTACACCAGGAAACCATGGTCGATCCTAAGGTGAAGTAGCAACTAAAGGCTCTTTTTATGTATACTACACTTCCTGCCCAATATGGATCGACATATCCTTGCAGGATCAAGTCCACATTGGATGCATATCTCATTCCATAACCAATTGTTCCTTGTAAGTATCTCAATACATGTTTTGCATCTATCTAGTGTGTATGTTTTGGTTGGCTCATAAACTGGCTAATAAAATTTACTGCATAGAAAATGTATGGTCTATTGTTAGCCAGATGCATCAAAGATCCAATCAATTGTTGGTATAAGTGTGGATCTACATCTCTTGAATCAATATCACTCATTTTCTTCAATCCATTATGATTGCAGTAGTAATGGATTTTCATTTTGTCATGCTGAAATTTTTCGATATCTCCATAGTATATTTTCCTTGACATAGGAAAATCTCATCTGTTCTCTGCCATACTTATAGTCCCAAGACATAATGCATCAATCCCAAATCCTTCATTTAAAATTTAGTATTCAATGCTTGTTTTCATTCAACAATGAGTCTCTCTGAACCGGTGAGGAAAAGATCATCCACATATAAGACCAAAATCAGACACTCATTGCCATCAATGTGATAATACAAGTTTGGATCAGTAGTACTTTTGTTGAATCCCAAACGCATTAGAAATCCATCCATTTTCTTGTACCAAGCACGTGGTGCTTGCTTTAGACCATATACGGCTTTCTTTAACCTGCATACATGAGTTGTTTCGTTGTCTACAATGAAACCTTTTGGCTGCTCAATATAAGCTTCTTCTTCAATTTCACCATTGAGAAAAGTTGTCTTTACACCCATATGATGTAGCTTCCAAGCCATGGAAGCAACTAGTGCAATGATAGATCATATGGAGGTATATCTGGCTACTGGTGCAAAAGTCTCGTTGTAGTCAAGTCCCTTTATTTGTGAAAACCCTATGGCCACAAATATTTCTTTGTATTTTTCAATGCTTCCATCAACAACATTCTTGATTTTGTAAATCCATTTGGAAGCACTACGTACTTTCCCTCTGGTCTTGGAACAACATCCCATACATCATTTTTTAATATATATTGATATTCTTCAGTCATGGAATCTTTCCATACTTGTTGACCTAAATCTTCTCCATGACAAGTTGGCTCTGAATCAATAATGTGGGTCATAGCTGAAAGGTAGCTTGTGAATCTCTTTGGTCTCTTTATTTCTCTGGTTGTTCCTTGTGGGGATTTATGCCCTTATACTTCTTGAAGAGTTTTTTGGATCTAGTCAAGCCTTCTATGTCCAACTGTAATGTCTCCGGGTATGTTGATTGGAGAAACTAAATCTGCTGGAGAAACTAGATCGACTGGAGCTATTGGTTCATCTGGAATAATATGTGTCTCCCTCTGAACTATTGAAGGGGGAGAAGGTATTATTTCACTATCAATTTCCATATGATCTTCTCTAGAGTTTTGGTAGGATAATTCTCATAAGTATTGTTTCACTATCATCTCTACTTACTTCAATTTTTCTCTAACCTGGAATGTAGATTCGAAATGATTTTGAGGATTCCCTATATCCTACAAATGTACCCTTTGTTCCTAAAGGTTCTAGTTTTGATATCTTTTCTTTGGGTACATGAAGATATAATAGAAATCCAAATATTCTGAAGTGTTCAATCCATGATTCACTTTGGTGAATGCTTCTTCTGGAGTAATATTCTTTATGATCTGATGAGGACTTTGGTTTTGAACATATACTGTTGTCATACATGTTTCTTCCCATAGAGTCATAGGTAGACTCTGATCATGTACCATTCATTTAGTTTTCTCAATGATAGTTCTATTTTTCCTTTCAGAAACCCCATTTTGTTGAGGGTTGTAAGGACTTGTGAACTCCCCCTTGATTACTGCTTCAATACAAAATCTATTGAATTCTTTAGAGGTGTATTCTCCTCCATTATCTGATATTAATATTTTATTTTTCTTCCAGTCTAGTTTTCAATATGAGCTTTGAATTATTAAAACTTGGCAAGGAATCCATCCTTGTTCTTTAGAAAATAAATCCAAGTTTTCCTGGAGTGATCAGCTATGAAGAGTACATACTATAAATACCCATTTAGGGATGCAACAGTCATTGGTCCACATACATCTGAATGTATCAAGTTCAATATTTCCTTGGATCTATTTTCACTGCTAGGAAAGGATCCTTTAACATTATTGCCAACAGAAAAACCTTTGCAAACACCTTTATGTTGAATATGTATCTCTGGTAGACCTGTTACCATTTTTCCTAGAGATGGAAGAGCTCTATAATGAATGTGAGCAAGTATTCTATGCCATAACTCAATCAAGCTGATAATGTCATTTGATAAGTCTTGAACTGGTTTGATGGTCAATTTGTACAAGATGTTTTCTCATAAACCAATTACTTTGGAAGATATTATATGAGATTCTTTGTTCCATGCAAGAACTCTTCCTTCTGAGAAAGTAAATTTGTAGCCTTTGTCTTCCAAGGTCGAAATAGAGACAAGGTTTCTCTTCATTCCGAGTACATATAGTACTTCTTATAGTTTAAGATGCATATTTGAATCTAGTTGGAAGATAGAAGTTCCAACTCCTCTCACATTATATCTGGCATCATCTCCAATAACAAAATGTAGATGTGTCTCTTTCTCAAAAAAATGTGTTAGATGATTTGTAAGATCGGTCATGTCCCTGGAGGCACCACTACCAATTAGACAAGTATTGGCATTGATAGGAACCATACCTGAGAGTGTTGAGATGTTGATGTCTTCATTTCTTTTAGGTCTTTTATTCCTGGAACTGATCTTGTTTGAATCATCAAGCTTGCTTCCCATCATGATTTTGCTCATCTTCACAAACCCTTGTCAACTAGGATAGAAAACCTAATGGCTAGGCTAGGCTAGCACTTTTAGTTTTTTGGGGGATTATGACTACCAAAACTAATCCTTGAGAAATATGATATCCCTAGTAAGATGAATATCTTCTTCAAGAAGTTGCAAAAATACAATTCTGATTTTTCTTTTTTGCAGAATTTGGCAAAACCCTAGAAACCCTTTGGGCCAAAAAAAAACAAAATGCTCATAAATACAATATGAGACTTGCTGGAGGTGTGCTGCAGGAGGTCGTACACTCCTATGTCCTTTTTATCCCCAACATCCAATTTTTGAGTCCTTCAAATCCTCATAATAGTAGGTCGTACGAAATTTTTGGAAACCCTAGGAGGGTCATATAGTTTCTGCAGAAGTGAGAGAGAATGGATGGAAAGTGTTTTTGCAATGGGATCTTCAAGACCTATGCCATGATACCATATTGATTTTTCTATAATATAGGTTAATCATGTAGTTCATTTCAATTTTTCATTTGTCTTAACCATAAACAAAAATTTTTCATCACCCAAGATCACAAGAAGAAACACCATGCACAAGAACACAAGAAGTATCCTGGGATACCCTTCTCAACAAGGGAAGAAAAGCCATCCAAATACTTTTCTATATTCTTCAAGAGAAATAAATTTACCACCAATAAGACTTATCACACAAGAGGGTACTTAAACCCTAGAATACTAGCACCTAAGAGAGGTGAGCACTTTTCCCAAGAAGATGTACTTGCTGAAATTTCCAAACTTGTGTGAAGGATATGTTTCCACAATGGGGAATCTTCCTTTACTTATATTATACCTGTCTTATCAACATAAGTTCTATTGGAACAACAAGGCCGACCTCTCAAAGTCACATTATAATTAATATTAACCGGATTAATTATCTTTTACATTTATTACTAATCACATTAAGGTGGGGCCATCCTATACCCTTTTCTTTACAATTAA
>JASDQU010306828.1:914-22957 GCA_032191745.1 Picea mariana | reverse complement strand
TGTGTTGATGCATGTATCATCATACATGAATTTTCACATAGGCTTGGTCTATATCATGAAAAAGTTGTCCAAATCCTTTTATCTTGGTAACTTTACTATAATTAAAGGAATTATTAAAGTAAAGTACTTTTATTAGTAAATTGAGTTATTTAAGGAAATTATAAAAGTTAGAATTTAATATTAGTAATCAATATCAAGCGAGTTGAGAAGTAATCTCAAATGTTAATCACTTTGGATATTAGAAATAGATTATAATTCAATCTTATAAAATCAAGGCTAGGGTAATGGATAAGACACATGACAGGATTTTTTTTGAGGGAGTTGACATACAGAGGGTTGGATCACAAAGGAATGTGATTCAAGGAGATATTAGATAGGTGAAGAAGGAATTCCATCTAGAGATCATGTCAAGGAGAAGAGAGCACAAAGGAAACCCTAGGTGGGTTTCAATAGAGAAAATCCACAGGAAAAGGTTGCATCATACATATTTTTCCATATAGTATTTATGTACGTGTACATGGGTGCTAGTGGATATAGGATTTTATACATAGGGGAGCTTAAGGATAGGAACATACATTTCTAAAATAGTGCATATCTATGTTGTACAACATATAATCCTTTTCCAAGTTTATATATAGCTGTATTTCTCTTAGTGGGCCAAAATCCCTCTTACGGGAGCCCTAATTTTAGAATAATAAAATCATTCTTAGAACTGGTTTTCCACCCAGGTTTTTTATCGAGGGACCTACTAAAAAACTTTGGTTTTTATGTGTGCATTATTTTGTTTCCAGTTTTTCTTTTTCTATCTTTATTTGAGTCGGATATTCCAATAATGTATTTTTTTTGTGAGCTCCTAATATCATTTGCAGTAAGGAAATCACTAGATAACAAGATACCTAGTATTGGAGTAAGAGGTTTTTCAACATGGTATCAGAGCACATACTATGAAGGGAAGTTAGATACTAGATCCATAAAATTTAATCATAGATATATCATATATGTAGGACATCTTAGAATATCCATAACCTGCAAGAAAAAATTGAAGCATAGATTTCAGGGAAACAATCGTACTGAGGAAGAATTGGGGTTTTGTAGGTTTATGGGGTTGTACACGGGTTACAAAAGGGGTAGTCACATAAATATGTAGCAATATTTGGAGACAATGATGTATACATGAGTTTCAGTAAGATTAGGCATGTACATACACAAGTGTGAGTGAGAATAGGTGTGTACATGCATGGGTTCTAGTGGTGATAGGCACGTACTAGTATGTATAGGTCAGTACCGTTGTAATTTTCCACAACTTATTTCTAGGGTAGTTTATCAAGTCTTAGGGATGGAAAAATCACCATTGAGAGTTTAAGATAGATTGGATGGAGCATCCAACTTCCTATCTTGGAAAGAAAGAGTAACTTTGGAGTTAAAGGAGTATGATGTTTCGGAGTTAGTGGACAAAGTAGTTGTTCCACCAACAAATCTAGAAATTTTGGAAGTTGAAATCAAGAAAGAGATCAAAGTATAAAGGGTCCTCTTGGATTTGGTGAAGCAAAATTATTGAATCCCTCACCAATCCAAGAAGAATACAACCAAAGATATGTTTGATGCCTTGGTAGGTTTATTCCAAAGCACTAACATGAGTAGGAATATCGTCTTAACGAATAGACTCAAATCTATGAAGATGTCTAGATATGATAATGTTACCAATTATTTTATGAAGATCAAATAGGTGCATGATCACATTTCATCAATATGGGATAAAAAATGAGAATGTAGACCTCATTCATGTGGCATTGAATGGTATTACCAAGTCTTGGGAACCATTTGTCAAGGGAATTTGCACTCAGGAGAAACTCCCATATTGGCAAAGACTTTGGGATGATTTCATCCAGGAAGATACTTGGGAGGATTCTAAGAGAAACAAGAATGGAAGTAGTTAGGATAACTTTTCCCTTATCAGTAAGATAAGGGAAAAGGAAATATTTCTAGCAAGAAGGGTAACATTGATGGAAGATCATCCTAACCATGAAAGAAGAAAGACTTGAGTAAAATAAAGTGCCTATCATGTCATAAGAATGGAATGTTTTCATCTCAGTGTCTAGAGAAGAAGAGCAATAAATAAAATATAAAAACACAAAAAACATTAGTAGAGACATAGCTTGACGAGTTTGTAGAGACATTTGAGAAGGATTATTCAACGATTTCTCACCTTTTTACCTACAGAACTACGACTGATTGGTTCTTGGATAGTGGTGCATATCGTCTTATGAAAAAAGAAAAAGAGTGATTCAATAGTCTAACGAAGAGTGAATCAAATGTTCATGTGCATCTTGGTGATGATGCCAAATATGCAGTGAAGGGAGAGGAAATAGTTACATTCTAGATTGAGCTAGGAAGTTTGTTAGATTCCCATGATGTGCTTTATGTATCGAGTTTGAAGAAAAACTTTCTCTCAATATCACCTATGGAGGAAAAGGGTTTTTTCATAACTTTTAAAAAAGGGAAAGTACTCATACACCCAGATAAATATTTTCCAAAAAACACAATGGTCATTGAGGTTAGAGAGGGAACTTTGCATACGTTGCATGGAAATCATGTTCGCGATTTGGTACATGATAGTGACAACATTTGTGATTTGTGGAAGAAGGGGTTGGGACACCTCCACTATGTTAGGATCCGTCCCTAACCCCTCTTATTTAGTTATTAGTTAGTTGTCATTATAATAAGTGGCCAACCCTAATTATCGGGGCCATAAGTAGTTAGAAGGTTGGTTACTAGAATATTATAAATTAGTTAGTGATAAACCATGGTATTGGCCCTTGGTATTGTCCTGTGGTATTATCCCTTGGTATTGACACATGGTATTTTTGGTTGTGAACAATATTTAAAGAATGCATCTCTCCATTGTAAGTTGTTGGGGATTATTCTAATAGAGCTCTGCTCATTTGGAGGTTTCCCCCCTTGAAGAGGCAAGTGAACTAAGTTTTTTTTGGTATCACTATTATCTTTATGCTCTATATTTATACTCTATATTTGATGTTCCTGTTACTTGAACAATATATTTTCTTGTTTTGTTAATTGTTCCAGGTATACTACAAGTGGTATCAAAGCACTTTTCTAGGAAGAAAGTGTGGGTAAAATTATTTCTAGGGTAGTGACGTGTTATGACATTGATAAGCCACAACAATATATCATTCATCACACAAATATATTTTTGGGAAAGCATACACATAGGAAATACAAGTGGTTATCAAGAACACATTTTTTGGTCACCCTTGTAATCCCTATTGGTACCCGTTCGAGTGGTAACGCATCAGACATCACATGTGCATGGACTGGTCCTAGGCATCTTGAAACCCTCCTAGCCTAATCGATCGATCTCATGATTTTAATAGTGTCATCGAGAACAACACTTAGGAAGATACTCTCTAGTACCTGGGTGATTGCGTAGTATGACTAAGGGTATGGTCGGGCCTCCTTAGTTGGTGCCCTGAGATATTGGGTTGAGTACTATTATCAACCCCACATGTATATCAGAGAGCTATAGCATAGGGAAAACCCTTTTCTTTAGTTACCCTGAAACAAATCATAACCGTGGGGAAAGACACAACACAGAACAAAACAACACAAAAAGGGCACAGACAAGCTCCATTGTCGTGTAACCTACGCTTTTTCATTCTGGTTGAAAAATTCCTACATATTTCTTCTTGCTAAGAATTTAGACATTGTGACAATGCAGTATTATTTAGACCCGATTATAACTCTGCAGGAGTAAAAAGAAAAGTGTGGGGACTAACAACATGATTATTTTCAACCTATTGCATTAGCTTCCTTTTTTTCTCCCTGGTCAGAGTGATACCTATCATTTTCATCATTTTTATGGACCCGACCCCCTTACCCCCTTGTTTATGACCTATCCCATTATATTCCTTTTTTCACCCTGATCGCAGTGATCCCTATCAGTTTTAAACCTTTTGGACCAGATCTCCTTCCTGACACCCTTCTTTGCAACTTAACCCATCACAATGTGCCCTTCCACTCACTCTCAAACTATTGAAGAGTGGGACACTAAGGTAAATAAAATATATGATGATGTATTAGAGATCAAAGAGACCCTGGGGTACCTTCTCCAGCTCCAACGATGTTTTTTAGACATGAATAAAATTAATACCAACCCAGACGCCCTTACCCAACTCCTTGAATTGTTTGAAAAAGGTCAAAAAACTAGAGTACAACTCTGAAGTATCTCATTCTCCTCATTATGATAGTACTCATACTTCCCACTCTCCTTAGGGTTCTCCAACCTCTTGGAATAATATGCCAAAGGTGGATATGCATAAATTTGATGGATCTGACCCAGCTGGTTGGGTCTCCCAACTAGAACACTACTTCTCCCTACATAATATTCAAGATGATGAGACCAAAATACATGTAGGCGTTCTATACTTATATCAAGAATGTTGGAAATGGTTGCACTGGCACAAGAAATGTTATTTAGTACATACCCCTTGGAACATGTTCACCAAAGTTGTTTGTGCATGTTTTGATTGGGAATATCATCATTTGGGGAGCCTCGCCAAGATGAACCAAACCATCTCGGTCACTGATTTCATTACAGTGTTTGAACAATTGACTATTAGAACTGAGGGCTTATCTAATGAATTTTATCTTGAATGTTTCATAAGTGGCTTAAAGGAGGAAATTCATGCTCATGTTTTCATGCATAATCCTATTACTTGGTTGCATGCTTGCAACTTAGCATTGGAAGCTGATACCATTCTTCAGGAACAACCCCTTTGTTCTTTCATTCACAACCATCCTCATCCAATTTCTACCACTTATCCCACTCAAACCTTGAAGGTTCAAAAGGTGTTTCCAACAAAAATGGAAAAACATAGGAAACAAGGGCTTTGTTATTACTGTGATGAAAAATATGCACCAGGAGATAAATTTTGTGAATAAATGTTCTTTCAGATTGATGGGTCAGAGGACAGAATGTCCAATGAGGGCCCCAAACTCGAGGATATTGAGCCCACTCTTCCCCTCTCAGATACCATTTCACCTCCTATGGAGCTGGAATAACTTGTTATCTCTCCCCATGCTCTTGATAGTATTTCTACTCTGCAAATCTTAAAGATCAAAGTCTACATTAAAAAATAGTTGGTAGTCTTGTTGATTGATAGTAGAAGAACCCATAATTTTATTCTTTGTCGAGTTGTTGAGGATGTCAATTATTTTATTCGACTAGTTTCTATTTTTCAAATTCTCATAGATAATGGTGGTACAATTAAATGTGGGGGTCGTTGTGAGAATGTCAAACTCCAAATGGGAAATTATACCCTAAAAAATCACATGTTTTCCATTATAATGGGTGGTTGTTATATTTTCTTCGGTGTTGAATGGTTGCACACTTTGGGACTGATTACCATGGATTATCAAGGATTATATATGCAATTTAATTAAGAGGCTCACACCTATAACTTTTGTGGATTTCATGCTAGGTCCCTATTGGGTTCGTTTTTTTATTATTTTATTTTGATGGCCAAATCCTTTTTTCATGTGATATTACATATGTTATGATTCATTTAGACATTTTGAAGGATTCTCAAAGATCTATATATGAATTCGCCATGAATTCTCACTAGGTATGTATAATTGTCATTTTTGCAATGAGTTTGTGATCAATTCATCTCAGTTTGATGTTTATGAAGATCTAATGTATGGTTTGCTTGCAACAGGGAATAATCGTGATCTAATCCTCCATCTGGTACCTTGTCCAACACTCTATTAAACACTTGATCTGACACACAATCCAACACTCCACTTGGCACATGATCTCACACTCGGAGAACATTGGATCTGGTGGTTGGCATATTGGTGGCCTTTTATGGATGATTCGAAGATCTAGGTTTTATGCCCCCTCTTTCCCTCCAACTACAAAGCTCGACACACCTCAGATTGTGCAGTTACAACAATCACTAAGTGGCACACCAAATTGCTAGAAGATGTTTTTATTAGAGCGCATTTAATGAATTTATTGTTTTTAGAGAAGGTCGACCCTTCCAGTGGTCGACCTCTCAAGTTGTAATCACCTATAAATACCACTACATGTGGCACTACTGAGAGACAAATTTTATTGTTTGATACAGACAATATCTTTGAGTTTGTTTTATACTCTGTTTTTATGCTTAATGACATTATTGCATTGATTTATCATTTGTGTTTCTTGTTGGAATGTTTCCACAACCTGCTAGGGGAACCACCAGTGGTCTAGGTGATTTTGTATATCAATATATATTTGCATTTATCTTTTTGCTTACTTAGATTTTGAAATTGACTCTTTACTTTATGAATTCCTCAATTTTAATTGTTGTTGTGTGTATATGTTAATTACGAATTGCTTATCTAATTCATTTTCCTTAATTGTAGATTGCTTGATTGAACTGTGTATATCATAGAGGGACATCTATGGTTGTGTGTTAATGATTATATCTTGTTTGCAGGTTGTAGGAGCTGGTTAACTACAATATTATGTCTTTTTCTTCCTAGCTACAAGTTACTCTACAGAGTACTAATTCTGATAGATTCATTTGAAGTCTTGATAGATTAATTGATTTAGTTTTGATAATTTTGACAGAACACTAATTTAGATTAGTTTATTTGTATCTTTGATAGATTAGATTTTTTAAGTTTTGACAGCCTTGATAGGTTTGCACATAATGTTTTTATTGTCATTCTAAGTGTGAAATTTAATTAATATTTTTAATTAAGAGTTAAATTATGAGTTTATGAGTTTATATCTTTGCTTGAGTTAGTGGTTTTGAATAGAGTACTTTTTAGCATTTGATGATTGATGCACAATATTTAGAGATCACATGGATTCCAAGAATATTTAATGTTTCTTCTATGATGACATAAATTTCTATAGATTTCCTTATCCATACTGTCCATTCTCTATAGAAGTCATCATTGAATTAATTCCACTTGAATTGTCACTAATATTCAAATGTCATAATGATGTTATTCAACATCGAAGACATGATCATCACATTTGAATACTTTCCTTCCTTTGACTACAAGACAAAAATAGTTTTGATAAATTAGAATTTGAAACAGTCATAACACTTTTGCTTTTGGTTAAGTAGATTATTGTTCATTCTTTGCAAAATAGAAATAGTTATGAGTTCTTTTTAAGAATAGAGTCCAGTTGTCAATATAGTTTTGATAGAGTAGTTGTTTACTTGCTTACTTACTTGCTCAGAGATAGATAAATCAAATAACTCAAAAATAGATTACTTGTTGTTTCTTATTTAAAAAAGAGTTTGAATAGATTAACTAGGTTTGAAATAGATTTCTTGTTATTTTCTTATTTAGAAATAGTCCATATCTCATTGTTTAAGGTTACTTAGAGAAAATATTTTACAGTTCTAGACTTGCTTGAAGCTCATTAATTGAAGGTTTCTTTACATGCAATTTGTTGTTTAACTAAATTTGAAAAGTCATCTCTTTAGAAAGTAGAATTGTAAAGTAGATGGACTGTCGATCCCTAGGGTAGAGCATCTACTTAGCTAGACAATCCTTCCATTATATTTTCTTCCTTGGCTGATACAATGCCACAACTCTAAGTTTACTTACCCCGACCAGGTTGACAATTTAATTGAGGGAATTAGTACACATAGAATACCCATCATTTTTGGCTTTGTTGTCGAGGAGTTGTCTTAAGGTAGAAAATAGTTAGGAAGTAGATCATTTCTGAACCTTAGCATTAGTTTGGTCATGGGAGAACTTTAATATGAGAGGTAAGAACCTGTGCATATGTTATAGCAGGTTCCCTCGAACCCAATTGTGGTTTTTCTTTTTTTCTTTCATGAACAAACCTAGGGATCCAAAGGGCAGAGACATTAAAACCAAACCAAAACTTCTGATCAAGGTTCCTTCTAACCTTTTTGGAGGAAGGAACACTCCACCCATAAACTCCATAGATCAATACAAGAGAATAGGGGTTAGCTCAACCCAAAGAGATAAAGTAGTCTCTGAAGAGACCAAAACTAGGAGCACTATAGAGAAGGAAACTGAAACATCAACAGTAGTGGGACAGGAGGCAAGACCACTCGGGCCTTCATCAAAACCATCCAACACAACCTTTCATTTTTCACCACCATTAGGGGACTCTAACTTTGTAGATATCATTGAACCTGAACAAGTGAATTCCCTCTTTGGTAGTTTAGCCAATATAATTGTCTCCCAAGTTCAAACAAAAACTTGGGCACCAATAATTTCAACCAACTCGAGTAAGGTCCCATACATCCAAACAGTAGATAAATATTCCCATCGAAGGGATACCCTTCTTGGAAAATAAACTGAGGATACTTTGTTATCATCAAGGATAAAACAATTTAGGTACTCTCTCTTTGGAAACCAAACCAGTATAGATGACTAGGAGGATTACAACCATGTAAGACATGATGAGGGAGAAGAAGTTGGAAACCAAACAGAAACCACCTTCAGGATTCCAATTTTGGATACCACACAAAATGTCAACATGAAAAACATTCCACTCTCTACACTACCCACCTTTTATGGTAAAATAAGTGAAGACCTAGATACCTTCCTATTTGAGTTTGAAATATTGTGTAGGAGCTACAACTACTTGCAAGATTCCCATAAATTAAAAAAATGTCCTGCCACCCTCAATGATTGTGCACTAAGATGGTTCATGGGGTTAGGAGAGTCCAATATTAGGTATTGGGAAGACATGAAAGCTATATTTCTTAAAAAATATCAAGACTGTTGCAAGTCCAAGGATTCTCATAATGATATTTTTAGAATCCAATAGTTAGAGGATGAGAGTCTCAAGGATTACATGGAACAATTTTATTATACCACACAGAAATATAAATACCATGACCTCCCAGATGATGCAATCCAAAATCTTCCCCTTAAAGGAATTTTAGAAGAATACCTAGAGACACTTAACCTGATGGAATCAGGTGGCATCTCCCATAAACGATTTACTGAAATCTGTGAAATGTGTAGAAATTACTCGAGTAGTAGAGCCAAAATTGGGAAGAGTGTTTGGGATCCTTATAGTAGAAACCTAAAAATATTTAGTTCAGGTGGTATTATAGGGGTAGAGATATGAAACCTATTGGAGAACTTAAAAATCGATATCTTAAGTACAATATGTTCCCAGTTGGATACCCTTAAAATTGAAAAGAAACATGAGGAGGAGAATGCAACAATGTGTATATTTTGTCCAACATGCAGGAGGAAGAATTCCTCAAGGAAATTCCCATTAGACAATATTTTAGTTTGTGGCTTCTACACTAAAGACCACCCAACTGAAAAATTCCCACCACTACTTGGTTTATTAGCCATTTACAAAATTGGGGGTCCTGGGGAATCCTCTTATGCACCTAGGAGGGAATGGAAACCTAGGAATCACCCTACATAATAGGATCTACCACCTAAAGTTCCACCCTATTATCAACAACCACAACAGTGGAACTCACCGAATTGGAAAATTTGGTCTACACAGTATCACCATCCTTGGCTACAAGGATGGAGAGGAGGGAATACCCAAGGAAACACTCAAGATCCACCTATTCCTATTCCCACTCATCCTTACCCACATTTTCCACTAAACATCCGACAACGTTTTCCAGGCTTTGTTCCCCCAAATTCCACAACAACCCCAACAATACTAGAATATAATCTCCCCAAGACTGACATTATTACAAGCATAATCGGTGCCCAACCTGAATAACAAACCAACTCAACCTCTTCACAATGTTGAGCTGCAAACCTTCCCAACATATGTTACTTCTCATGTTCCATTACATGAGATTCAACTAAGGTCAGGAAAAGTTCTGGATAGACAGAGGACTTTGGTACTCATCCGGGAAGAAGAAGAAAATGAAACTCCTAAACAAACCATAGATGACACTAAGTGGGAAGATGTTATCATTCCTAAATAACAGGAACCAAATCTTCCCAAAAATGAATCTTCAAAGATCATTAAATCCCCTCCTTATCCAGAAATATTAGCGATTGAGAAACCTACTACTCGAACAGAATTTGACATTTTAAATGAATTGAAGAATATCCGTGTCAAAATTCCCTTGTTACAAGCCATAAAGGACATTCAAATTTACAGTAATTTGGTCAAAAAATTGTGTATTAATAAACTAGGTAGGAAACAAAAGGATCCTCCAACAATACATTTGATAGAAGAATTCTTTGAATACATATCAGAGTAGCCTAGGGTCACAAAGTATGGGAACCAAGAGAAACCCGTAGTAAAAATAACCATTAATAAGGTTCACATTGGAAACACTCTCATATACCTAGGGGAAGCCATCAATGTTATGACTGTTACTACTTTGGAGGAATTACAGTTAAACCCTCTTCTTAGACCTACCCCAACTATTTTGGAATTAGCAGAGAAGACAAAGGTTATACCTGAAGGAATCTTGGATGATATCATAGTTACATTAGCCTCATGGTAATACCCACTAGAATTTTGTGTCATTCATTCAAAGGATCCTGCTAAAGGGCATCATGTTATCTTGGGAAGACCTTGGTTGGCCACAACTAATGCATTTATTGGCTGTAGAGAAGGTGAAATGACCATCTCTAATGGAATTTCTATACAAAATCTTACCATATCCCCACCAGCCTAACCTATTATGGAGAATATATGGTGGCTTGAATTCCCATATGAGAATGATAACTGGGAAGAAATCGTGTTTTTGAGTGATCATTCATGGGCACTTCATGAGGAAACAACGAAAAATATGCTAAATCAATTTATTTCTACTATCATGTGTGTTGATTTTCCACAATCTTTTCCCCAATTTGAGTACATATTTGGGGAAGAATTTTAGGAACAGTTGGACCCATCATCTTTGTCTTTGACATATTTTATTTTTAAGATAGATGAGTCTACCAAATATTATACCATGCCGTATGAGATTAGTCTAGGGAAATTCCTACATATAAATTCTAGACTAGATGAAGACCAACAAAAATAGTTAGTAAATGTCCTTAAAGAACAATCAGGGGCATTATCCTGGGAATAAACTGATATGAAGGGTATACACCCTAACACAGGCATTTATCACATATATACCCAGGAAGAAGTAACACATGTTAGGAAACCCTAGAAAAGGATGAATCTGACACTCAAGGATATAGTAAAATAAGAAATACAAAAGCTATTGAATGTCGACTTTATTTATCCAATCTCTGACAGTAAATGGGTATCCTCACTTGTAGTGGTTCCAAATAAAGTAACCGAGAAATGGAGAATTTGTGTTGATTTCCCGGAACTTAATAAGGCCACTCTAAAGGATCAATTTCCCCTTCCCTTCATTGACCAAGTCTTGGATACCTTGTAAGGGAGGAAATACTTATCCTTCCTGGATGTATATAGTGGATACAACCAAATTATCATAGCACCCAAGGATCAGGACAAGAATACTTTCACTTGTCCTTGGGGCACCTATTCCTATAGGGTCTTACCATTCAGTTTGTGTAATGATCATGCCACATTTCAACGAGCATTACTAGAGATATTTGCTGACCTTATTAATGATTGTGTGGAAGTATATATGGAATACTTTACAGTATATGGCAATACTTACTAGGAAGCCCTAGATAATATAAATAAAGTCCTTATCATGTGTCAATAAATGAACCTATTCTTAATTCATGTAAAACGTAAAATGTTGTTGACTAATGGAGTATTCTTAGGACATCACATTTCATCTGAAGGGATTAAAGTGGATCCTGCTAAGATTGATGTAATCATAAAACTTCCACCCACCAAGACTCAAAAAGAGGTAAGAATATTTCTTGGACATGCCAGATACTACTGACGATTCATTGAAAATTTTACAAATATTGTTGCACCCATGTTTGGATTTCTGATAAAAGATGTTGATTTTCTTTGGAATGACCAGTGTCAAACTGACTTTGAAATTCTAAAAGATAAATTATCTATGGCACCAGTACTTAGGGGACCCAATTGGGCCCTTCTATTTCACATATCCATTGATGCCTCTGATACTACAATAGGAGGAGTACTAGGACAGAAAGAAGACCATCAGTCCTATGCCATTTATTTTTTGAGTAAGAACTTGTCCCCTACCGAGTTAAACTATACAGTTACCGAAAATGAATTCTTGGCAGTTGTCCATGCCATCAATAAATTTATCCATTGTATCACATAATACAAAGTATTTGTACATACAGAACACTTTGCCATTACATTTCTCAAGAATAAACCCATTACCAATGGCCAAGAGACTAGGTGGCTCTTGTTAGTGCAAGAGTTCAATATCATTGTCCTTGACCGACTTGAAATGGAGAACTTAGTAGCTAATTTTATTTCACGCATTAAGCATGAGGGTGATGATATTCCTATTGATGATAGTTTTCTATATGAACATCTCTTTTCCCTCTCTGTAAATACCCCATGGTTTGCAGACATGGAAAATTATTTGGCTACTAGGAAGTTACAAACTCATTTGTCACCTCATGAAAAGCGTCGAATTATCATGCAAAGTGCTAACTACTCTTGGGTTGGTCATGACCTCTTTTTCACTGGACTGGACTTGATTATTCATAGATGTGTCTGAGAATATGAGATACCAGAAATCCTATGAATTTTTCATGATGGACCATGTGGTGGCCATTTTTCCGACAAACATACAACATATAAGGTGTTACATTCATGTTACTATTGGCCTATCATTTTTAAGGATGTTTCCAAATATGTGAGGAGTTGCTATAGTTGTCAAAGGATAGAAATTACCACATCAGCTGATGAAATTCCCTTACGTGCCCAAGTTATGATAGAACCTTTAGAGAAATGGGCCCTTGATTTTGTATGACCAATTTCACCCATGTCTCGTAAGAAGAATTATATTTTGGTTTGTACAGATTATGTCACCAAGTGGATAGAGGGAAAATCCTTATTTAGGGCTACCAAAAAATATGTTGTTGAATTCATTTATGAAGACATCTTTACCTGCTTTGGTGCTCCTCGTGAAATTGTTACATACTAGGGAACCCAATTCATTTCTAAGTTGATGAAGGAATTAAACAAGAAATATGGGATCAAGCATTACAAGTCCTCCATATCACCTGCAAGCTAATGTTCAAGTAGAGTCCACAAACAAAGTTTTGGAAACTATATTAACCAAAAAATTTCAATTACACCATAGGGGTTGGGTTGATATAATTCTAGAGGCTTTGTGGGCATATCGTACCACCTAGAGAAACACCACTGGGCATACCCCATATGAACTAGTGTATGGAAAACAAGTACTTCTACCAATATAATTCTAAGTAAGGATTTTTTATATTTCCACACAATTGGGATTATACCTAGATGAGGCACAAAAACAATGAGCCCTACAATTGAACGAGTTGTATGATATTAGACAAGATGCTATGCAACAGACAATGTTAGATCAAAACCATAGGATCAAGTGGCATGACAAATTTATTAAGAAGAAACAATTTCAACCTGGTTATTGGGCTTTGTTGTTTGATTCCCGATTCAAAACTTTTAAAGGAAAACTTACCACTCGGTGGTTGGGTCCTTATGAGGTAGTTACTATGTCTGATAATGGGGTTGTTAAGATTAAAAAAATTGATGATGGAAAAGTCTCTTTCATAGTGAATGGACACTAACTTAAAATTTACCACGGACCCATTTCCAAAGAATATTTTCTACAAGTCATGTCAACTAACAGGGAATTGACCTTAGTGGATGGAAAATTTTCTTTTCCTTCCCCTTGTTCTCAAAAATTTTTCTGGATGTTGATTGTACATATGTAAATAATTTAAAATGTGTTTTTGTTAATAAAATATTCTAGAGATTTCTGTAGGTATTTATTTCACGAGAAGCGGACAATTTCAAGGAGACAAAAGGGAAGTATTTTACTTCAGAAAAAAGATATTGCTATATTTGAACTTTGTTGTCTTCTTAAGCATCAGTTGAATAGTGAATTTGTATTATGCTTATAAATTTCTTGCTATGAATGTAATGACCCTTAATTATTAATGTGATTAATTTAATAAATAATCCTAAAAATTAGCTAAACTATAATTAATTATTAAATAACCTTAATTAATTATATGTTATTAATTAATTAATTGTGACTATGATTAGTTTAAGTATGATTAACTCTTTAATTAATGGTTAAGGATTAATTTGTTTATTAATTACTTAATTGATTAATTAAGTATTAAACAAAGGGGGGAAAATAAAATATAATGTTAAATGGGGTTACGTATCCCATAGGGGGATAACGTAACCAATACGTAAAAGGGAAACATTTAAATAAGGGATAAGGCAATGAATGAATGGATAAGGCATTTAAGAAAAGGATAAGGTATTTGGTGGGGGAAGTTAATGGAATAAGGGCGGTGAAGGAGGGATAAGGGAAGGGGGAGAAGGAGGATGGAGATCATTCATACTATGAGAGGGAGAACTGAGAGGATTGGGACAAAGTGAGTTTACAGTGGAATTTACAGTGCACTGGGGGGCTGAGGAGGTTTTGGGCTCGAAGGGCTAGGACATCCATTGATGTCCTAGGGCTAGGCATTACTAGTCGGCAGGGTGGCTGGTTTTGGGGTGTCCTAAGGAGCAGCAACAGGTTCAAGCGAAGGGAGCAAGTTGCTGCGGATAGCATCAGAGTGAGGTATGTAAATTCAAATTCATGGATTTTTTTATTTAAATTTAGTACTTATTTCCAAATTTTACTTACGTAAGTATTGAGATAGTTTTGAAAATTATGAAAATTATACTTCTTAAAAAGCTTGTAGAAATTACAGAAATTTGGTAGAAATTTAAATGTTAACACAAATCTGGTCTTTACAATGAATTAGCCATATTTGTTTTTACAAGATCTCTATCTTCCTTTCTCTCAAGGCATATTTAATGGTAGTTTCTCTTAACCTCCACCACTGGAGGATATAAGGAAGTGACACCTTGTCTTATCAAACATAGAGGTTACTCGTACAATTTCCCCAAGAACCCTAAGTAGGTGAGTAAAGTATCTTTATGAAAAAGTATCAAGAAGGTCTGATTAGTGGTTAGCCATGGAAACATCACTATAACTTTAAAAAAGGAGAAGAAAGTGAGTAAGGCTTGAAGATACCTTTATGTTCTTTTCCAATGGTACCATCCACTACAAACTAAAAATTCTTGATTATACCATATATTTAGATAGGCTATGTCCACTTAAGTACCCCTTACATCAGGAAAATCCACAAGGAATACATAAAGAAGAGTCATCCTATAAAATAAATGCCATTCCGTTATTAAATAAATAAAAAATTATTCAGAGTTGTGTCCCCATCTTCTTGCAAAAATCAATCTTTATATAAAAATCTTACAAGATGGTGGACCAGTCTCTGTTATAAAAGGGTGTAAAAGGCTAACCCATTGGGATACTGAACAGGCTTGCTGGTAGCAGGTATTGGCCTATGGTATGACTAGGTAAACCTGTTGGAGTACTGAACAGGCTTGCTGGTAGCAGGGAATTCTACCTAGCGAGGGTGATGATATGACAAATAATAAATAAAATTCCCAAATCTTAAAACTTGTCGTGATCTACGGTATTACTTGTAGAAAAAATTGAAAAGAAGTATGCATGGTTAAGAAAAGGTCAATCAACTCCATAAATCTGTCATTAAGAACTAGCTTTATGACTATCCTAAGACTCTCTCGCTGACCTCTTCTTAACTATATGTAGGATGTTTTGTCCTACATGTGGGGCCATATTTTAACCATCTCATCATACTAACGTGTGAAATTTATCTCTACACTTGAAAACCTGTAAATCTTAGGCTATTGGGAGAATTGACTGGTTCCCTATATCTTTGATTGTGAGGTGTCACAATACTTTGGAGTGGGGGAGGGGTTTCCTGAGCTCAAATGATAAACACTTCCCATCTATATTATAATCCATGAGAAGAGGAAGTAGAATCTCTGATAAAAATGATATCATATTGTTTTTATAATATTCTGGGATATTATATCAGCAGTTTTCTTTATTAAAATGCTAAATTCTATACTGTTGACATCACTGTGTGTTATAAGCCTCCTATACATTTTTTTAATGAAATATTGTTTAACTGGTTCTTTGTGTCAATTACATATCAACGACAAACTATTAAATCCTCACTACATATTTATGTTGCATTCCTATGAACAGAGGAACAAGTTTTTTTATTGTTACAAGAACGATGACAAGGAAATTAATAGTGGATCATCCTATTCACACTTATCCTGTCCATTCTCCTGTTTACCATGACTATCAGAAATTTCCCAAGCTGTGTGTTATTGGTGAACATCCATTATAATGGGGATAATTTCCACTTGCACATGAATCCATATAAAGTTCCATATGGAGTGCCATTTGGAAGATCAGATGGAGTGCCATCTGGATGACCGAATGAACTTCCATATGGAGGATCAAATGAGGTATGCATATACTATAAATGAGTATTATTGCATGAAGAAATGTTCAATTGAATTTCATGTTGCAATGGTAAGTTAATATGAATTGAATGGTATGTTGTTTAAAATTCATGTTTATAATTAAATTAAAACTTTTTAATGCATTTTTATAATCAAATGTCCAAGTCGAAGAATTGGAAATTGATCTAATTCTCACATAATTTCCTTTTCATTCAAATTTTGCACAATCATAGTCACACATGATGATTGTGTGTGATGAATTCACTCACGAATTCAATTGTTTCCACCTCAATTGCATTAAAAATTGGGTGTTTTCCCCAATTACCATTCCACTCATCCCTTTCTTGTTGTGTCACACTCACCCTCTGCCCGATTCCTTTCTTCTTCTCATCCTCTCCATTGTAACCATTCCCAAATCATATGAACCATCCTCCTATGTTGAGCTTCTGGCTGTTCCCAAATTTTCAGAGTGTAGAGAGATTTTCCTTTGCACAGGGTGGGGACCATTCTTGGCAAGTCTGCAGGGACACAACGATGGCGTCTCACTACAATTCTCTCTTGGGTTTTATGGGAGGCTAGCTCTCATAGGGTCTCTATCCTTCTTGGTTTCTAAATATTCAATTTCCTCAGCCATGGAATTTCCATGGATTGGGGATGGATGGTTTAAACACCATGAATTGCCACGTCCAAGCTACAATAGAGTATTCAAGACTTAATTTCAAAATGCTTCTAGAGATAAAGGGTACTCAAAATAATGGATCAAGGATGAATTGATGAACTCCCTGATCGTAATTACCATTCTTATCACTTGTAAAGGTAGGTACTATGTTTTCAAAGGTTTTCATTTTCGTATGTTAGCCCATTTCCAATTTAATAAACCCCTACATTTTCCTTTCTACTCCTTGAAAAGTCTTGATAAAATGTCTTCCTAAGTTGGTAAAATTTTTTCCAACCCTCACAACATTCTATTCCACCATGACCTCATCAAATTTATTGTCATAAATAAATTGAAAAAATAGGGCAAGACATGGGATGCATTCCTCTACCAATTCTCAAACCCCCATATCATAGTCAAGACCAACAAGAGATCAATTCATTTAGGATCTGTTACTCCATCTAAGACTCATTCTCCAAAGACTCCAAACCATCCAACTCAAAATATCTCTATATATGATAAAAGGTCCAAGAAAATTGTTTATTCCCCTGCAGCCTTATCGGGTAAGAAAACCAAGAATCTTGCTGATAATTCCCCATTTCCTTCAACACTTGTTGATCCTCAACATAATAAGTTACAAGATGCATTTCAAAAACAATTTCCTTCAGTCCCTACAAATAGAAGAGGATCCAAATGGTTCAAAGGGGAATATTTTCTAATAAGTACCCAAAGTAAAAGTGGAAAAACCAATGTAAAACCTCCAAGCACTTCGGATCCTATCCAATTATATTTCGATCATGAAAGCCTACATAAAATACTCAAAGAAGTTTCTGCAGAAGAGTTTGAGCCCGACAAAAAAGTTAAATCTGAACCTATTCTCTCTCACAAGAACTCTGTTACTCCTTCCTCCCAAATGCCTACATCATCTTCCAAATATGATATACCTTCTACATCCATCAAGGGATCCAAGTCCTCTCCTTTTGAACCATCTGGTCATACCTTAGTTATTGAGAAACTACAACAAAAAAATTCTCAATTGCTTCAATAATTGGAAGAAATAAAAACTATGGATAGGAATATACATCATGACAATGCGGTATTGCAAGCAAAGGTGAATTCTCTCCAGCGAATGGTTGATCAAATGACCTCCACCAATCGCAACCTCCGGATGCAATTGAAACATTGTAAAAGGCCCAAGACAAAATACCTAGGGAAAGAGGGAGAAGCCTCTAAAGCAAATCCACCCCCTCCTTCACGAGTCTAGTTATGTCGGGTGATTCATTTTTCTTTGCAAAGGGACATACAAATCCTTAGGCGTGGGGGTAATGTTGGGTTCGTGTTTTGATTATTTTATTTCGATGGCCAAATCCTTTTTTCATGTGATATTACATACGTTATGCTTCATTTAGAAATTCTTAAGGATTCTCAAAGATTTATATATCAATTCACCATGAATTCGCACCAGGTATGTAGAATTGTCATTTTTGAAATGATTTTGTGATCAATTCATCTCAGTTTGATGTTTATGAAGATCCAACATATTGTTTTCTTGCAACAGGGAGGAATTGTGATCTGATCCTCCATTTGGTACCTCGTATGACACTACGTTCAACACTTGATCTGACATGCAATCTGACACTCGATCTGACATGTGATCCAGCACTCAGAGGGCATTGGAGCTGGCTGTTGGTATATTGGAGGCCTTTGAAGGACGAATCAAGGATCTAGGTTTTATTCCCTTTCATGCCCTCTAGCTACAGAGCTCGACACACCTCAGATTGGGTAGTTACAGTGATCGTTGAGTGGCATACAAAATTGTTAGAAGATGTTATTGTTAGGGAACATTTAATGAATTTACTATTTTTAGAGAAGGTTGACCCTTCCAATGGCTGAACTCTCAAGTTGTAATCACTAATAAATACCACTACTTGTGGCACAACTGAAAGATGAATTTTATTGTTTGATACAGACAATATCATAGAGTTTGTTATATACTCTATTTTTATGCTTAATGATAATATTGTGTTGATTTAGCATCTGCATTTCTTGTTGGGGGGCCCACCAGTGATCTGGGTGATTGTGTATATCAATATATATTTATGTTTATCTTTTTTCTTACTTAGATTTTGAATTTGTCTCTTTACTGTATGAATTCCTCAATTTTAATTATTGTTATATGTTAATTACAAATTGCTTATCTAATTCATTTTCCTTAATTGCAGATTGTTTGATTGAACTTTGTATATCATAGAGGGATGTCCATGGTTGTGTGTTAATGATTATATCTTGTTTGTAGGTTGTAGGATATGGTTAATCACAATATTATGTCTTTTTCTTCCTAGCTATAAGTTACTCTACAGGGTACTGATTCAGATAGATTCATTTGAAGTTTTGATAGATTAATTGCCTTAGTTTTGTTCATTTTGATAGAGAACTAATTTAGATTGGTTTATTTGTAGCTTTGATATATTAGTTGTTTGAAGTTTTGATAGACTTGATAGGTCTGCACATAGTGTTTTTATTGTCATTTTAAGTGTCAATTTGAATTAGGATTTTGAATTAAGAGTTAAATTATGAGTTTATGAGTTTATAGCTTTGCTTGAGTTAGTGATTTTGAATAGAGTAATTTTTAGCAGTTGATGATTGATGAACAATGTTTAGATATCACATGGATTCCAAGAATACCTAGTGTTGCTTCTATGATGACAAAACTTTATATAGATTTCCTTATCCATACTTTCCATTTCTCTGTAGAAGTCAGGATTGAATTAATTCCACTTGAACTGTCACTAATAGTCATATCCATTGTGATGTTATTCAACACTGAAGAAAAAATGATCACGTTTGAATACTTTCCTTCTTTTGACTACAAGATAGAAACAATTTTGATAAATTAGAATTTGAACACGGCCATAACACTTTTGCTTTTGGTTAAGTAGATTATGGTTAATTCTTTGCAAAATAAAATAGTTATGAGTTCTTTTTAAGAATAGAGTTCAGCTGTCAAAATAGTTTTGATTGAATAATTGTTTACTTGCTTGCTTACTTGATCAGAGATAGATAGATCAAATAACTCATAAATAGCTTACTTGTTGCTGCTTATTTAAAAAAGAGATTGAATAGATTAACTGGCTTTGAAATAGATTGCTTGTTATTTTCTTATTTGGAAAGAGTCCATAGCTCATTGTTTAAGGTTACTTAGAGAAAATAGTTTACAGTTCTAGATTTGCTTTAAGATCATTAGTTGAAGGTTGCTTTACATATAATTTGTTGTTTAACTAGATTTGAAAATTCATCTCTTTATAAAGTACAATTGTAAAATAGATAGAGTGTTGATCCCTAGGGTAGACCATCTTCTTATCTAGACAATCCTTCCATTAGATTTTTTTCCTTGGCTCATACAATTCCACAACTCTAAGTTTACTTACCCTGGGTTGACAATTTAACTATGGGAATTAGTACATATAGAATACCAATCAGTCCCCAAAAATTATCATCTCTCGCAGAATGGAGAAATTCTTGAAGAAAGGTATTCATGGGGTGATTACCCAATTTAATTTCATCCAGGTACAAGAGCCATCCTCACCCACCATCCATCCTGACCTACAGCTAGTCCAAGATAAGCATCACCAGGTCTTTGAGACATGATCTGTAGGATCTTTTAATGACTATGGTTGAGTTTTAATTTTGCATGCGTTAATTAACCATTTGAGAAACTTAGTGAAAGAATGAGGAAAGAAGAGGAATTATAACAACCACATACACATATGCATATCTGAAATGAAATAATAGACAACAAACCATAACACGCAGATTGATAACGGAGTTTGGCACAACTTTGCCTACGTCTCCGAGCCTTTATCTCTGTGGGGGAGGCTTCTTTATTTCTGTTCAAAATCTCAAAAATACATCGTTTCAGTACCAATTGTCTACAAGACTTATCTGGTCATGTTCGTCCAGATCTCTAGAACCCTGCAAAGAAAACGGCACGCAAAATGGATGTCTGGAGCTCTCAGAAATGGCCCAACAACTTCTGCTCCTCAAAAGCTTCTCTGCATCAAAATAGATTTCGCTTGGCTTCCCTTCAGCATAAATCTACTCTGATTGCCTCCCATGGCCTCAAATAGGCCTGGTTTATATAGATTTGAAGTTGGTTGTTCATCTCCAACTTCCTCCCAAAAATTGGGCTCCAAGAATGCCCAATATCTCCCAAATATGGAGAAAATCAACTAATATCAGGCATAATATTAATAAAAATCCAAAATCTTAACCAAAAACCCACTTTTGAACAATAATAGGGTGCATCCCCCACTATGCATGCGCTTCTGGTCATATCATGACTCCATGTGGCTAGGCTCCTCCACTCCTGGCACGCTAGCACAATGGTCCAGGTTGGCTCCTGGTTCGCTAGCACGTAGGCATAAGGCCATGGGCTAACAACCATGCCCAAATCTGGTGGATAGACTCTCAGGTCACATGGCAATGGTTATATGTTGGCGCTGGGTTCAAGGGCTAGGCCCTATCCAAAACCCCACCACATTACCTTCATGTATGGTCATGGTCGCATACATATGCATTGAACCTTGGGTTGGGGCTAAGCCCCGACCCTTTTCCCCCATCGACTATGACTTTATTCAAACATAAATACATTGTTTTCCACATATAGTATAAGCACCAACAGGCGCCCGGGTGGCTAGCCCGGTCCTGCTAGTCCACAGTCCAGAGGAAGGTCGGGGGTTCGACCTCGGTGAACCCATATATATTTTGTACAAAACCATCAACCAACCACATGGTGCCATGTGGTATCCCATGACTGGGCCACATGGCACCTCAACAACCAACCAAAACATGCCACGCACCAGTCGCTAATTGGTCCACGTGCCTACCACCTGT
>JASDQU010306827.1:109940-120268 GCA_032191745.1 Picea mariana | reverse complement strand
GAGTATTTACCAAATACATCAATGACCCAATTAGTTGTCGATATAGAGATGGATCTACTGGATCAGAATCTGGAACTTTCACTTTTCTTATATCCGCATTCATAGGAGTGTCCATGGGCTTACGGTCCATCATTCCAAATTTCTGAAGGATCTTTATTGCGTACTTTCCTTGTCCAAGGAATACTTCACCATGCTTCTGCCATACTTCTCGTCCCAAGTAATAATGCATGAGACCTAGATCTTTCATATCAAATTCAGAAGCTAATTCCTTCTTGCACTGGATAATGAGAGACTCTTCACCTGTTATGAATAGATCGTCAACATATAATAGTAGAATCACAGGTGCATTATCCACGACTTTGTAGTAAAGGTTTGGATTTGCATGACTCTTGGAGAAACCAAGTCTCGTTAGATAACTGTCCATTCTGGCATACCAAGCCCTTGGAGCTTGCTTGAGTCCATATAGAGCTTTCTTCAATCTGCAAACATGAGTGTCTCTGGAATGTACCTCGAATCCTTGAGGTTGTTCAATATACACTTCTTCTTCAATAGCTCCATTTCTGTCTTTACATCCATCTGATGTAGGTTCCATCCCATGGAAGCGGCAAGAGATATGATATCTCTGATGGAGGTATACCTAACCACCGGAGCAAAGGTTTCATCATAATCTTCTCCCTCCTTCTGGGAGAACCCTCTGGCCACGAATCTTGCCTTGTATTTATCCACGCTTCTGTTTGCCGCATGTTTGATCTTGTATACCCATTTTGAGGTTACCACCGATTTTTCCTTAGGTCTAGGTACAATTTCCCATACCTCATTTTTCATAATGGATTGATGTTCTTCCGTCATAGCTTCTTTCCATTGTCCCTTTTGAACTGATTCTTCAAATGTGGTAGGTTCTTCATCTAGAAGCTTCGTCATGTATGTTGCATAACTTGAGAATCTTTTAGGTCTTTTACTCTTCCTGAATGTTCCTTCTGGAACCTTGAGTCTTTCTGCGTCCTGTAAGGTAGCTTCAAGCCAAGCTGGTTGTTTCTTGGTTTTAGGTACGATATTTGAGTCAATGTTTTTGCATGGCTCCATAGGATGATCAGGTTGTTCCTTTTCATCATTTTTGTTTTCTGTGTTTTCTTCATTAGTTTCTTCAGGCTCTTCTTCTTTTATAATTTCTTCAATGGATTTCCTGAAGGCCATCCTTTCATTGAACGTTACGTCTCTGCTAACTTCGATCTTGTGTTGTTATGGAATATATATTCTATAGGCCTTGGATGAATCACTATATCCCACGAATATCGCCTTCTTTCCTGAGGGTTCTAGTTTATTCCTTTTGTCCTTGGGAATATGAGAGTAAACTGGACATCCAAATATTCTTAGGTTTTCCACATTAGGTTTCTTACCTGAGAAGGCTTCTTCTGGTGTCATGTCCTTCAATATACGATGAGGGCTTCTGTTCTGCACATATATTGCCGTCATTGCTGCTTCTCCCCATAGGAACATGGATAGATCTTGATCATTCAATAAGGCTTTTACGGTTTCCTTGATAGATCTGTTCTTTCTTTCTGCTACACCATTTTGTTGAGGATTATGAGGAACAGTTAGCTCCCTCCTAATCCCTGCCGATTTGCAGAATGCAACGAATTCCTTTGAGGTGTATTCTCCTCCATTATCTATTCTTAAGGTCTTGATCTTCTTGTTCATGAGGTTTTCTATCTCTGCTTTGAACTCTTGAAACTTGCTGAATACTTCGTCTTTTGTGTTCAGTAGGTATAACCAAGTCTTTCTTGAGTAGTCATCTATGAAGATTACGTAGTAAGAAGATCCTCCTAGAGACTTGATTGGCATCGGACCGCAAACATCTGAGTGTATTAGATCTAGAATCTCCTTAGATCTGTTGTTGCTGCTTGGGAATGATTTCTTGATATTCTTCCCAAGAGCACATCCTTTGCAGATTCCTTCATGTGTAGATTGCAACTCTGGTATTCTTTCAACCATTCTTTTGAGAAAAGGTAATGCTTGATAGTTAATGTGAGCGTACCTTCTATGCCAAAGCTCATTAGGATTGACCTTGTCATGTATGAGAGCTTCTTCATTTTGTTCTAGTAGTCTATACAGATTTCCTTCACGACTTCCAATAACCCTAGCATTCTCTATGCTGGAGTTCTTATGCCATGATAACACTTTTCCATCCACGAAAGCTATTATGTTTCCCTTGTCTTCTAGGCATGATATCGATACAAGATTCTTTTCTAAACCAGGTACATATAAAACATTACTTAAGTGAACATGGTTACCTGATTTCAACTTGACGACGACTTGTCCAAATCCTTCGATGGGGTAAGTGCTTTTGTCTCCAAGCTCTATCTTGTATGATGTCTTCTTCTCATTGAGATTTAAGAGTCTGGCTTGATCTCCCATCATGTGCCTAGAAGCACCACTATCGATTATCCACATGTCATCTTCAATCGTTCCGGTGAGTGCTGAGTAGTGTAGAAGACTGATCGTTTTACTCATGTCTTCGGTTGATTGGTAACTGGTCATGCCTTGATCCAAAACTTCAACTTCATCATTTCTATCTTCTGAGAGAGCCAAAAGGTGCGCTGAACTAGGGCGCATCTGAATATCTTCTCCTTGAGCGAGATGCTCCATCACAAGGTGCCAGATCTTAGATTAGGGTTTCTGCAACTGCTCTTGCTAGTAACCCTAGCGGCAGTGTCTTGGAAGCTGCTCCTGCTAGTAACCCTAGCGGCAGTTCCCAGCGAGCTCAATATCCTAGCGGCTATGCTTCCTTCCAGCGTTTAGGTTGAATGAAGGAGGTGTGGGCCCATAACCTGTTAGAATATAGAAGATTGTGCTCGTTTTACCATTGACAATACCCTTGTGACCCAACCATAGGCCGAAGCCACCCTCCGAGCACCTTGACCTTGACAGAGAAGAGAATCCTGGTAGCAATCCAATAGCCAAGAGAGGCTAATGCACCAAGAAAGAATAGAAACAAGCTGATCAGATAGTCCCACCCAGAAGCTGGCACAACACTTTCCCCAGAGACTTGCGCACAAAACTGCTACTGCACTGCGTAGAACTAGTTCTCTTTGCAACTGCTGAGATGTGAATAATGAGAACTGGCGCCCTGTATTTATAGTAATCTGGCAGACTCACTAGGGTCGACTTCTCCTTCTGGGTACTAATTAATTCATATTAATTATATTTCTGTAGCCGACATCTTGTCTAGGGTTTCCTTTACTTCTTTGCTTCCTCCTAGAATATTCTAATCTCGTCATAGGTCACAATAGAGGTTCATACTTTCCGAAGGTACCATAATATCAAGACGCCCCCCTCGCCATCGACCACGAGATCCATGAGACAGTGACCTCATCGTCTTCATCTTCAGATATTTCCCCCTCGACTATTATTAAGTTGTCCAACTCCTACCATGGACACCCTCACTTTGTTTTGCCGCTCTTCTGATACTGTTATATATCCTTTATATTTTTGATTTTTTTGCGAGACCTAAGGTTTAGCCTTGTCGAACATTTACCTAGACTGTACTCTCAGTTTTTATTTTTTATTTTTATCATATCTCTCTGTATATGGGAGTTGCTTTCGCACTCCCACATTGTATACATACTGGTTGTACCCCTTAGTCCCATAGACCCACTTTTGTGGTCATTTGTTGGACATTAATAAAATTATCTTATCTTATCTATTTTACTTCCCGCTTCTTGCTTTTATCTAGGAGCTGCTTTAGTGCTCCTGCATTGTATAGACATTGTTGTACCTAATATTCCCATTGACCTACTTTAGTGGTTAGTAGTAGGACATTAATACATTTATCTTATCTTTATATATGTTACATAGTCGAACAAACCGGTATTATATTTGTACTTCATCACAGTTATCTTTTGTACCTTATCTCTTTTGCACACTTGTCTTTTGTCCTTTGTGGGTGACTTGGTCCAAAATTATCATTCACCTACTTTATTGTATTTTATTGGACACTTCGTCAAAGATTTTCACTTTCCTACAAATTTACAATCCGATGTATATCTAATACAAATAAGTGTACACCATGTGTATAGTTTCGACAATTCTCTTCTTATGCTTGCATACTTGACTCTTGTGTTGTTTGTATCGGAGTATCTTTGGATTATTGTGACTGAGATCATATCAATTGGCATTAGAGCATTATAATTAGGGGTATTCAAGCACTTCACAATCTTAGCCTCCTTTGAGAGCTTATTTCCGTGCAAATCCTCCTTTGAACTCTATCCATTTACATGCCTGTAGCTTATTATTGCTTGGGCTGCCCTCTACATATTGGCTTTTTCACATTTTATTTCCACAACAAATCCTTAAGTTCTTCGGTGGTTGTGGGTTTTGTTAATGACAGAATTGCTAGGTTACACTTATGGAGAGTGCCAAGATAAAGGGGTAGATAATATAGCTTTTGGAGGACAAAAAAACATACCTAGTACATGGCCTTGTGGATCCCTTGTCATTGTAGTCCTTGATTTGTAAACCACCTTGGATATCTAATGGTTGGCTTACCAAAACAAATCTACAATTAAAACAACTACAATGAGACTATGCTTGACTATGCAACTTTTCTTTTTGTCTATTTAAATACTTAAATAGGAAACAAAACACACCAACTAGATTCATTAACTACTATGACACGAAACAAAACTGCAATAACAAATCCACACAGATTGGAACACAAGATTTACTGTAGAAACTTGATACGGGAAAACCAAAAAGAAATGAAGGATTGTGCTTTTCATCTTCTTATATTATGGACATTACAATACAGATTACAAAGCTGCCCAAGCTTGCTAAGAAGCTATAAGACACTATGGTCTTCTACAGTCTTCTATTGTATGCTTCTCTCTCTCTCTCTCTCTCTCTCTCCTTGGTTTGTTAGTATCTCCTCCACACACATTGCTCATACTATGGAACAACAATGTGGGCTAAAGAAAGTGAACATGTTTCACTCTTTCGACTAGGTTTTTGGTAGCTAAAATTAGGGTTAGGTTTAGGGTTTTAGAACTACCACTTGTGCACGTTGGGGGTAATTTAATTGTTATCTTGCAAGGGGCATAGATTTCACATACAGAGTCCGTTTGATGAAAACAAATCACCATTGGAAAGTTGTCAACATGTAGAATGCAATGAGGACGTCGACGACCTACGTCTAAGGCATTTGAAACCCTAGAGTTCCACTTCTTTGACCCTCAAATGATGGATTTACCGTGTTGGTCCGTTAGTGCAGTTCTTATGATCTATAACCCAAAACAACCTTTCTGGGTCCCAAAGTCAATACTACGAATTCTAGAGCATTAATAAAGTCATATGGTAACTGTGTAGATCTATTTTGGATCATTCCTCCCCATGTTAAGTCTAGGTGTGCATTGATGATAAAAGATTTACCATCCTTGATTAGGCGATATTGGTTTTGCTACCAAACACTACACTGTAGACTTCAAGAGGCACTATATCAACTTCTATTTCATCAATAAAATTTGCATTGATAGCAAATCCAAGCTTGCATTGCTTCGTAACTATTAAATCTACAGGCTTATTCACCCAACCCAAAGGGTATGGATGAGGGTGATCATGCATGTCTAAACCAAGTTTACTTGCCAGGTTCTTTGCAATGAGGTTGGATTGTGAATAGAGCATTGATGTTGTTCATATTGATCTGAATCTTAATATGGAATAACTTTGTCATCTCCTTCTCTTCTTGTGATAGAGGCTACTCAAGTTCGCCTCCTTTTGCATTGTTTTGCAGACAATCTTTTCATCCACATCCGAGCTGCTTTTTATGTCCTTTCCCACTTCCACTAGAAGATTCTTCTTCTTGCACTGATCCTACTTGAGGTCCTCAGGATTCAATTCTGGATGCAGTTTCCAACATTTTTCTTTGGTGTGACCATCGATGTTGCAAGTGTCATAGTGGTTATTAGGGTCCTTGCACATGTGTAGTGGCGACAATCTTCTTCTTTTTTCCTTTTCCCTTCTTCTTGCCTGTATTGGGAACTCCATGTTAGTTCGATTGCTTTGAACCACTTGGCTGCCCCTTTTTCTTCTCAGATTTAATGCACTGGGTCTGTACATGGGCCTCATCGATGGTCTTAGGCTTGAATAGCATAAATTGCATCCTTATGTGGGTGTGGAGGCCAGCAAGGTGCTTGATGACTAAGTTGGGGTTCTTTGGATTTATCCCCAACTGAATGGCTTGCTTTCAGAGCTTTGTAGTATACTCTTGTACACTCTGTCCTTGCCTCTGCTAGCACTGATGCTACCATGTCCTCTGGTCCTCTTCATACCCGATAAGTTAAATTTGGGACTTCAGGAGGTTTTTGAATACCTCCCACTTAGTTACTGGTGGGTCTACCCTAGCCTAAAGGCCTCAGTGTGGTTTTCCAACCAAGTTTGTGCATGGCCTTCTAGCTTGAGTTTGGAAAAGCTATATATTGGGTGTACAGGAAAGGAGAGGTGGGGTCCAAACGACACTTCTTGGTGCATTGTTAGGTATTGAAGCAGATTAGGGAGAGAAGAAAACTACAAGGCTGCTTTGGGAAAGATACTTTTGACACAGAGAGGGGAAGGTCCAGTCTAGATGAGCAATCCAAAACTTCTTTGTAGCATTACTTTGGATTTGACATTCGTCTTGGTCTTTTCTCTCCCTTTATTTTGATAAAAATGTCAAATTTAATATAAGCATCTTTGTCCCACAACCCACTTGTCCTCATGGATGTTATAATAAAATTCTATCTTTCTATCTACCTATTTGCTCCATCCACATCCGATCGGCAAAAAGGAGCAAGACACGGAATCGATTTTGTGTAGAACTTGACCAGAACTGATAATAGAGTACATGGTATCCTTAGACACATGCCAAGAGCAAGGTGTTGCATGATTTCCATCAAGTTGCTCCACATTTTTAGGTTGGTGACGAAGTTTGGCTTCTGTTGGTTAGTCAATGCTTAAAAAATCAATGACATCACCAGTTCAAGCTGATTTGATACAGGCATTACACAAACAAATTGCAAAAAGGCCCCAATACATTCCAGTTCGACCTACCACCTTAGTTTGCATCCATGATGGGTTGAATGTTAGCCAGCCCAAGTTGTACAAGTCCCCTCACTTGGAGGATTTGGCTCTAGTCACACATTTAGAGGCCACACTTCTAGATTTTCACTCTCATATTCGTGAAGATATTTACTTCATGTCTCCACCAGATGCACTAGGCAGCATTAATTCTCCACTTGGTGGGCCGCAAAGGCACTTTGACAACTTATGCCAAATGGCTGTCCTAGTGAGTATTTGAGCAACAGTAATGCCATCTTCTAGGCAAGGAGGAATTGATGAGACTTAGTCTAGTGAACACATGCTATATTTGTGCTTTATCTCTTTTGTACTTTAGTACAATTATCTTTTGTACCTTATCTGTTTTGTATACTTGTCTTTTGTTGAACGTGGGTGATTTGTTCCAAAATGATCGCTCACCTACTTTATTGTATTTTATTGGAGACTTTTTTTAAGATGATCAGTTTCCTACAGTTTTTTCATATGTATATTTTTGACAATTCTCTTCTTATGCTTCCATACTTGCCTCTTGTGTTACTTATATGTGAGTATCTTTGCATTGTTGTGACCAAGATCATATTAGAGTAGCTTATTTTCATTTTGATGGAGCACTATATAAATTGTAGCAATCATAAACTTTTGTTTTGTCATTGTGAAATTCTTAACTTGTAAGTTTATTTGTATGTCAGGTCTTTACGAGAATGCTGGAATTGCAATGGATGGTAAATAAAAAGGGGAATATAAAATGCACAAGAAAGTTATTCAAACTCTTCACAATGCAACCTGCTGTTGGTTTGCTGAATGTTGCTGTAAGATAATACTTGGTTATGTTAATGTTCTTTCCATTCAACTAATCACAACATCCCCTTTATTTTGGCTGTGTAAAGTGTTCAATAGATTTAGAGTAGGAAATAACTTAATAGATTCTAAATTGGCTTTTTCATATTAAACCTGTAGCTATGTTTCATTTATGAAAAAGTTTCTTTGCTCATTTGCCTTTTGTTTTGCACTATAGTTCTCAACCTGGTGTTGGCAAGGTCAAGTCATACTGTCCCTAGCAAATAACAGTTGGAATTTTAAGAAAGGCCAAGTCATACTGTTTCTAGCAAATAGCAATTGGAATTTTAAGACAAGTTCCATGATCAACCGAATAACTCCACACAAGCAAAACAGAGAAATAGACACCAAGAATATATGGTGGGTATTGAAATATACTATAAAGAATTCACTATATCCTCAACGCATGATGCATCACTAATGCATGAACCTCAAGAACTCAAGAGGTAGGAAGTACTCAACACCTAAAATGGAGAGAACTCCAATTCAATACATCATAAATGGTCAATTGACTCCTCTGTTTATAGTTATCTGAGTATCGTGAGAGGAGACATCTTCGGGCTAGAGGACAAGCAAGTTTCAAGCTAGAGCACCAGAGCATTGATCATATCCTCACACTTTGAGCCATCATTGAGGAGGTGAGGCATCGCTAGTCTTCTGTTGATTTGTGAGTCTTATCTTGGTAGACGCTAGGCCTTGTTCTAGAGATTTAGAGGCATTGGCATCTCCAAGATCCTTATCATGATTATGATGTGTCTCTACGAGTCTGTTCTTGGTAGACTCTGCACAACAAATAGAGTATGGGATTTTATTCGGAGCCCTATTGGGGTGAAGAGGGGATGTCCTCTTTACCCTACATGGTTTGGGATATACATAGATGAGTTGGAGTCTTTTCAATAGGTGCACATTCAACTCGGGGACGTGTACCTCCTCCACCAAGTTTTGAGGAAATCCCTTCAACTCTAGATCAACAAGGTCTATGACTCCATCATGCTCCTCGAGTGATAGTGCCTTTAGAACCATTTTTAGGACGTTTCATACATGATGGACCTCATGGACAAGCTTATCAGACCCATGGTTCTATATTCTCACATAAATAATCGATACACAAATTGGGGCCTAGGACTGATCCCAACACTTATAGGATGATCATGGTGGGGCAAACCTTGTCCAAGGTCTATGCTACTGCCCTTCATCTGCAGCTATCGGAGCAACTTGAGAGATGTAACTAGAGGGCTAGAAGGTAGGTAGGCTTCCATCCCAGGCATTGGACTATTGACCATATTCTCACCCTAAAAACCATCACTGAGAAGGAAAGACACTTCTCTTTGCAACTCTTTTGTTGCTTTGTAGACTTTTGGAAAGATTTCGACTCAGTCTGAGGGTAGCCCTCTTTCAATGGCTTCAAGACATTGGCATATTAGAGACCCTTATCATGACCATCATATTGTAAAGAAATAGAACACAAGACAAGAACTTATCGGAAAAGGATTTAAGCCATTCTCAACATATCTATTCATCTCATAATATCAATTTATAGTACATGTATTTGATCACTTCTAGATCTATATCTCACTGACAACTCATTAGTGGATAATGACACTGCCTCATCGGTAGATAAGGATAACAACTTGTAAGAAGGTGATCTTGGACTTAGTATAGTCTAGGGACTCATAGTCTAACATTTGGCCGCTCAATCACAAGTTTAAATAATTATACCAGTAAGGCAACATGAACTAGTGCAAAAAATGGTATCATTTTCTATTTTCAATTTAAAACTTTTGAATAGAGCTTCAATGAAGAAATGCCTGAAAACCGCCAATGAACTTTGAAACAGTAGAATTTTTGGAAGTAAATAGCTGCCATGTCTGTACATTCCTTGATCATTTGCCAAGTAATTTGGTTAGAAGAAACTGGTGTCTTCTGCTAATTGGTGAACAAATAGGATAATAGAAGAGCTCTCTGAATTTAGACACAATTAGGTGTCGAACAACATCCCAATGAATAATTGAAGAGCATTGAGAGTATTCTAGATTCCATGCTAGATCTTCCCAAATATGTTGACTTTAAGAGATTGATTGAATTGTAGACATCTTGTTGAGGAGACCAATTGCCATGCTGAAATTCCCAAATTTTGATTGAGAGGACTTCGAAACTTGAAGCTTGACTATCATCATTGATATTTGATATCCTCCCCTGTCAGGTTGAATGTGAGAAGATTGTTGAAAGGATCCAATCTTGAGCTTTTGGATTCTTCTATTCTTCAATGGTTCAACACAGTATTTGGTGGTTTTCTGGTTGATCGCTAACCATTTTGACTTTATGAATGTGGTGTTTTTGGTTGGTCACTAACCATTTTCATCGTATACTCCCTGAAGGTGAAAGAGTGTTCAATTTGTCTTCAT
>JASDQU010306827.1:58860-82670 GCA_032191745.1 Picea mariana | reverse complement strand
ACGCAGGGGTGCGGAAATTCCGTTTACAAAATTTTGTGCTGTAGGCATAAATTGTCCAGTAGAACCAAACTGTCTTTGACATATTTGCATCTGATGACGCATCCCTTCATGGCACATGGAGTTGACCCCCTAGTTGAAGAGGCGGTCAACAGGAGGTACTCTGCATGTTTTGTCTTGTATGCGGAAGTGACCTTACATTAGCACTACTAGGCACTTGACTTTGTAATAGGTGTTTTATAAAGTTGTAATAAAGTGACTTTTTTTAAAATGTACCTTCTAATATTAAAGTGACTTTATGTCATAAAGTGCACTTATGTCATAAAGTTGGTTTTTGTACTTTCATATTTTAAGTGATTTATTTTGGAGGGAATGAATCATGTCCCTTGATCTTGTAATGGCAAGATTAGATTCAGGCCATTGGATTTAGGGATGGGGAAGGTGAAAGGTCTCTTTCAGATTATATGAGTATGCATAGGGTAGTGTGCAATACAAGAAAAGAAGAAGAAGATTGAGAGATATTTGAGAGAGAACATTATGAGAGGCTTGTATATCTTTTATTTCAGATCTGTTACACATATTTCTGTGGGCAGTTTTTTCATTTGGAGGAGGGCATTATGAGAGGCTTTCATCCCTCTAGATCTCTTGATGTGGCAAGAATTGTTAATGAAGATAAAGGTTGCTGTTCATTCATATTTTGGTGACTGTTTGCTGTTCTTTCTACTTTAATGGTTGCATTGCATGCTGGTTGATGATGAGTTGGTGATGGAATGGCATCTTTTTGAGCTTTTCATGCAGTGCGATGTGTCAATGTGCTTGATTTAATTAGTCATGTTCATGTGTTACATAACTTGCTCATTTCTCCTTTCTTTTCGAGCTTCTTCATCAAGTTATGCTTTGACTCCATTTGCCCAAAGGACAAGGCACTAGTTCTTTCTTGTTCTTTTCATCCTTTTTACTTAAAGAAAATCATAAAACACCAAATCACTAGTCTGATTTTCGTATCTGTGTTAATAGGATAAATTAGTGATTTGATCTTTTAGGAAATACCCCCTTGTGCCAGAGGAGAGCTGGCCTAAAGTGAGGAGGACAATCACTGAGGTGACAGTGGGTGGTGTCGTCAAGCTCTTCTAGGCTTTGTACTTGGATGATTGTACTAATCTTTTGTGCAGATCCTGGAGGTAACAAGTTTCAATTTTAGGTTTGCTCACAGTAACTTGGAATTCAGGAAAAAGCTTGATTGCTTTAGATCATAGGATCTACAGAGTTTGTTCCAGTCACGTTGAGTAGGAAGGGTTTTATATTTTAATTTTTGACATCTTGTCTGTTCTAAGATATGTGGTAGGTACCAACTACCAATTTAGAGACTCCAAATCTCTTGTTCATCTTGTTCTGTTATATTGATCAATGATTTGCAGCACAGCTCTTGCTTCATGGGAAGAAGATTATACAATATTTTTGGCAGGTGAAAAAAGTTTCATTAGTACTGATTCACTGAACAGATTTTGACCTGGAATTCCAGGAGAGAGTGTTGTGTTGAGAGACAGAGGTAGAAGTAAGGGCCTTAGAAACAAAAAAACTAGATGCACAACCATTTGAAAGTGTGAGATAGTTCTTGCAAGGATTCAATAGTGAGAGACATTATTGTTAATTTTTCTGAACCTAGCACCCGATTGTTAATTCCGAGCAAAAACAAATTTCACTGAATCACAATACAGCTAGGTTCTTAACGAATAAATATTCAGTGGAAGCAAAATAAATCAGGAAACCATAAAAGACACTGCACAAGATATTTGAGTAATCAACCCCTGGAAAAACCCTCGCTGGAAAACTAGATCTGTGATGATTTTATTGCTATAAAATCAGGGCTCCTGTCCTGGGGTAATGGCCCTTCTGAGGAAATACAAATCAGCCAATAGCCTAGCCCAAGATCTGTCCTTCGATCTTGCTGACTGCTATCTTCCTAGCTGCCCATTTGCACCCTTTCTTCGGCCCCTGCTCCTGCACACCTGAGTGCTCACTCACTCTTTGTGTACCATCACTGTGTCTCATCCTCTCACCTAGGCTTCCTTTTATTACATTGAGATTTGACCAAATCAATGAAACCCTAGATCTCTAAAGTGGTCAAAGGCTGAGATTTAATCTCACCTTCACTTTAGATCTAATTGTCATGACTTAATCAAACACTTACTTAAGTTACTAATGCCATTAACTTAATTAACAAAAGAACATTCACTTTAATTATTAAGCTCATAAAGTGAACTCCCTAAGGTCTACTGAGAGGTTACAAGGAGTACTTCCACAGGCTAGACATAGAGCCTCTATGGAAGTACCTGTCTGATGCTACCACAAACTAACATTATGGACTTCTAATTCTTCTCAACAACAGATGATGATACTGCCATAGATATCCTTTGATAGAGTTTGGGTGAATTGGCAGTTATATATTATGGAAATGAGAGACCTTGTACCTCAAATTTAGTGTCCAAAGTTAGTGACTCAACAACAATACATTCTTATTGTTCTTTAGTCAGGCACCATGTGGGATCTCTGAAACTAAAACGTGTGGAGCTCTAGGCCTCACATTGTTGGATGTTGTGGACTAAGCGACAGAAACATGCAAACATTTTGTTATATCGATATACTTTAGCTCGTTTATATCTTTTCTTGCCTCATTTAGTGGTTATATTGTCCGATGCTACCAAAAACTAACATTATTGACTTCTAATTCTTCCCAACAACAGATGATGATACTGCCATAGATATCCTTTGATAGAGTTTGGGTGAATTGGCAGTTATATATTATGGAAATGAGAGACCTTGTACCTCAAATTTAGTGTCCAAAGTTAGTGACTCAACAACAATACATTCTTATTGTTCTTTGGTCAGACACCATGTGGGATCTCTGAAACTAAAACGTGTGGAGCTCCAGGTCTCACATTGTTGGATGTTGTGGACTAAGCCACAGAAACATGCAAACATTTTGTTATATTGATATACTTTAGCTCGTTTATATCTTTTCTTACCTCATTTAGTGGTTATATTTAGCTGAGATATATTGACATTGGAGGCACTTCTTGACTGTTTTTGTCCTATAATTTGATTTTTCATAGTCCAATTGATCACTTTTAAGTTTTGATCTCTCAGTGAAATTAATGAAATTCCTGTTCCAATATAATTTCTCAACAAGATTACAATAGAAATTAATATCCCATTGCATTCAACGAAGCCATGGATGAAATACTTGGTGCTAATATGAGAGCCAATATCTATCAAATTCAATTTCAAGGAGAAGATACATCTGAATTTGCTTCTACAACACATGAAGGATATTATGAGTTTCAGGTTATGCTTTTGGAATCAACAAGCTTCCTAATAACATTCCAAGCCACAGGCTTGTTCTTGTGAAATTTCCTTTTACTTTTGCTAACTATTTCTTGGTACTTGGTAAGAAGATGAAATAAGATGTGCAACATGTTGATGTTTTTTGGATACTCTATTTTAGCATCAGCTTGATTACTATGCAAAATAATCTGTGGTTACTTTTTGTCAATAAGTGATCAATAACATATCTGATCTATATTTGAAGGAGAAGAGGTTGCGCTAACCTCAAGACATATGAGTTCTAGGTTATTTTTACAACCACACTCAATCTTGAAATGAGTAACCTGTGTCTTTCAGAGGAACACTGACCTGCATTTGCATGTAATTGTAGCTGATAAACTGTTTCATTGATACAGTTTCCGCTTACGAAAAAGTAATATTTGAATATATATTAACTTCTCAGCATTCACCATCCACCAATTTGTTTAATTGTATTCTTCAGGCATTTGTTTTATGGTTATTGTTATTTTTTGCCAATATATGATGTAGGATGGGAAAAAGTCTGAGGAATTTTGGCAGAAATCTGCAATAACATAGATTTCATTCATATTAAAATTTTAGGTGATGTCAATTTTTAATTGTATTCTTCAGGCATTTGTTTTATGGTTACTGTTTTATTTTTACCAATATATGTAGGATAGGAAAAAGTTTCATAAATTTGGTAGAAATCTGCAAAATTTAACATAGATTTCATTCATATTAACATTTTAGGTGATGTCAATGAAAATGGGACTGTGGGATAGCCTCTATGACACCTTCCAAGAGGTCAACAAAAAGGATGGCGGAAAGACTGAAATGGCCTATGCTTCAGGGGTGATAGATGTTGGACTTTCTAAAGCAGCAGCACCAGTTCCATCTGTTAAGGAAGAAAATGATACTTTGGTCTCTGCAAATGGTAAGTTCTCAAAGTGAGCAGACATTTCAAAGTTCACTATGCAGATGCATTTTATGGTATTGAATATGTTTAAATCTATGTTACTGGATCTGCCATTCCAGGGGGCTGGATCTGCAGATCTGCCAGATTTTTGAAAACCCTGGATCCACCAGATTTTTATAACTGTAAATGACTTGAGTATCATCCACATCAATTTATATGGGTTGGATTAGACATGTTTGGTTTGACAATCACATCAACCTTCTTATTGCATGTTTCCAGCATAAAGATGCCTTCAGGATTAAGATGTGAACTTTTTGACACCTAATTACTACATTTTTTCAAAGTTCTCTTATTAGAAGTGCAATATTGCTATGCTTTAATTATGGTAACACAAGCTTGCAACTTTTTTACAAGAAACATAATAAAGAGATCTCTTATTTGAGCACATAATTAAGTGGTCTATTTGCAATACTTATGAGGATATGTCATGTACCTTGGGGTAGTCATGGTATGCCATGGGCATTCATAAGAAATGGCACAAGCCCATATAGTCCAAGGACTGAAAATGGATATTTAATGAGTATGGAGATTTAAGGAGTGGTGATATGTAGTCAAGAAGACTAATATTTATAAATACATAAGAGACATGACTAATCTAAAGGGTAAGGCAAATAGTTTTCAATTGAGAAAAAAATCAGACCTCAAATTGCTTTAATTTTCTCAAAGTTTATCATCTTGGGATTCTTTTTTCCGTTGTTGCATGAGATTGCCTTCTCACCCACTGGGATTGCGATATTTCCTCGTGCATGAGAACTAGGGCACTGCATGGGGAAGTCCCAATTTGGAAGGGGAAATCCCGGAGGACATGGGGGACTTTTCCCAAGTCACCTAGACATTTCTTGTAAATAGAAGCTTTGGGAAACACCCCGCGATGGTTACGAGGATATCTCGACACCCCTTATCCAAATTTTTCCCCACGTAGCACTAGTTCTTGAAAAAAATATTCACTCACTGCTTTGACATTTAGACTATGACAAATATTATTTATGCAGTATGCTGTAATACTATGTATGGACTAGATAGTGATGGACTAATCCGATAGATAGTCATCACCCACCACATCCTACAATGGAAGTACACCTTATTCTAGAGATTAATGATACAAAGCAACATTGTAGAAGAAGATGCAGTATGAATACCATCTTGCCCACCAACAACAGAAGCGGAACCTGCCACAATCAAGCCAGACCTAGGCATGGATGCCTCATCTAAATACCCAACACAAAAAGGATTTGAAGAAGAACTAGACAGATAAGATAATAAATAAGATAAGTTAATTTCATTAATGTTCAATAAATGACAAAAAAATAGGTCAATGGGACTAAAAGATACATCCATTGTGAATACAATGTGGGAGTGCAAAGGAAACTCCTAGATAATGTTGAAAGCAAGATAAAGAAAGTGATTTTTTTTTTTGTAACATAGATAATTGTTTAGCTAAGTGAATCACTAGGTCTAACCAAAAGATAAATAGCAATATTGCAAGTGCACTGATACTGTGGGAGAATTTGAGACAAGGGATTTGGATGTCTTGGTGTTGAGCAAGAGCAACGGAGATAAATGGACATGATGTCTAGGTCTCTTGATCCTGATGGTTGAGGGAGGGGGTTGGGGTACTGGCTTGATCGAAGTTGTTGAGCACCATAGATGGATTTGACTATACAATCCTGGGTGGGAGGAAGAGTGAGGAGGCCCTACTCTCCTACCATCCAAGGTCGATCAAGGGTTTGGGGGCAGGGGGCGGGGGTGCGAGGGGGTTGTGTTTGGGGTATTAGCGCGATGTCGATGTCATTGAGCACCATAGATGGATCTGACTATATGATATTGTGGGGAGTAGGAGCGAGGAGGCCCTACTCTCCTACCATCCAAGGTCGAAGGAAAAAAAAGACAGATAAAACCTTTGTTGCTCCACTAAATCTAGGGGGTAGTATAATGGGCAAGAGGTTCCTTGCTCTAGATCCATTTGGAACTGGTCCTTCTATCACTATGGTGTTGTGTAGTGTGTGACTTGGTTTGACACCTCCAAACTAGCCTTGAAGATGTCAGTTGGTCACTCACGGGTGGAGGTTTAAATGAGACTCTAGGTCTCACAATTCTATGATCTTGAATACTCTATAGGTATGTCAGTCACTTGTTGCCTTGATTTGATGGGGGTACCTGAAAGTATGAGGTGATCCTCCTAGTGGTTAGCTGGCAAGGTAGGGCGTGTATGGACTGAGATATATGGAAGATAATCTCCTTGATGAAGAGGGCTAGGCATATTTGATTGTGATATCGAAAGAAAGTGGATAGGGAGCTCCCCAAGTCCCTATAAAGGCAATGGTAGTGGCCTCTATTCTCATAGTATGAGGGGTCCCTAAAAATAAGCTGTATCTCTATCTCCTGTTCGTGTACGTGGCACATCTAGCAGATCTTGTTTGACTGCAGGAGATGGTGATTGGTCTCCACTTAGAGCCTATGAGAACCCACTTGGAGTTGACCCAGAGGGATCCTAAGTGAGTGCATCTAGTGTTTCCTTGTGTATGGGGGATGGACGATGATGTCATGTTGCAACTCCAAGAAGTACTCTAGATAGGAAATCTTCGAGCCTAGGATCTCTTGAGGTGAGGTTCAAGTAACTTGGATGTACAATTTGTGGATGTCCTCTTTTATGGTTTGATTCAATCCTTGTCTAGTTGGAAAGAAATGGCCTGGTGCATGTAGATAAGATAAGTTTATAAATTCCAATAAATGACCAAAAGTAGTTGAATGGGATTGCTTAGTACATAAATGGCAATATAAAGTGGAAGTGTGAAGGTCACTCCTATAAAAGTAGGAAACCAAACTGATCACTATGATCTAAAAGTAACTACCACAATGCCAAAAGGAAATATAATGCTGTGGAGTTGAGCTCATGGGAAAGATCTCTAAGAGCTCGCCGTCGAGCCAAGGAGAGAGAGGGTGAAGCTCCAAAGTCGAGTGTGAATCTCTCCTACCATCCAAGGCCGAAGGAAGGAATCTCTGTATAGAAATTTGGTGAAAGGAGCTAGATCTGGCTTGAGGATTGTTTCTTTATCTAGAAGAGGTGAGTCGTTGTTGGGATTTGGTGTTGTGGGGATGCTTGCTGGAGATGTGAAAGCCATATTGAATCCTCCTACAACAACCTCACATGGATCTCACTATTGGGTGTTGCACTGCCTCCTTGGATCTATCAGATTTGGGAGATGCAATGGTGTTGCCATCTGCCTGCCTCTTGGTGCCCCAATCCACTGGGATCATTGCCAAGAAAGATGTGGTCCCCTGAGTGTTAGTTTATCTCAACCCAACACCCGGCTAATAATTCCGTATAAAATCACTTTATTAATTAAAAGCACAACTAGGTTATTAACGAATTAATCAGTGGAAGCATAAAACTGAAACCAATCACATTGCACAAGATATTTGGGTAAACACCCCTGGAAAAAACCTTGAAGGGAAAACCATATTCGAGTTGATTTTATTAATTAAAATCTTGGGCTCCTGTCCTTGGATAATGGCCCATTTGAGGAAAATACAATGCAACAAATAGCCTAGCCTACCTAGTTGCTATCTCCCTTGCTGCCCCTTTGCTCCTTCCTCTGACCCTGCCCATGTTGATATTATGGTAGCTGCGGGAGGTATTAACCTCCATATGTAACCTTTGACTAGAATAGAATATTTCGGAAGCAAGAGAAACCCTAAAAAGATGTGTGAAAACCATAGAAGACATGTCGACTCAGCAGAATATATAATATTAAGGTATTATCCTCCAGGAAGACAAGTCGGCTTCACAGGAAAAATATAAATAGAAAATATAATTACCAGAAAGTCAGGTCGGCCCAGCTAGAAAAGTCATTGGATAGATTAATCTAAATAGATGACGTCTTGGCTCATTTGTTCAATCACTCTCACTCAGGAAACCAGAAATAGTGCGCAAGTTTGGAGGAGCAACAATAGTTGCAGTTGTACGGTTTTATCTTGTTCAGTCTTTCTGGTACTTTCTCTTGTGCGCTACCCTTGGAGAAAGTGCACTCTCTTGGTTATTTGTTGGTTCTGGTGTGGCTTCCTGGAATCATTCTTTCTGTCAGGTTAAGGTGCTCAGGGGTGGCTTTGTGCCTATGGTTGGGTGACAATGGTGTAGCATTGTCTATGGTTAAACGAGCACATCAATAATATTCTAACATGTTATGGGCCCACACTACGTTTAGAACAGTCTAACCGCTCGAAGTTAGATCGAGAGTTCCTTGTCAAGCTCGTTGTAGCAACAGTTGCAGCTGTAACTAGGGTTTCTGATTTTACAGCTGCAACAAACCCTAAACCTAAATTCTTGGGCACTTTCAGTGAAGCATTGGACCTAATTCCTGGATATTCTAGTGCGCCCTAACCTAGCGCATCTCCTGGTGCCCTCAGCCATAAAACAATGTCAAGGTTGGATTTTTGGGTCAAAGTCAAAGTTTGACTGGTCAAGGTCAAAGTCAAAATAGTCATGAAGACCGGTTTCAGAGTAGAAGACAGATTGGAAGGTGCCACCGACTTCAGAGCATGGAAGATTAAGTTACTTCTTATCTTAGAAGAAAATGATCTTTTGGACTACATAAACCAGGACATTCCTGAGCCGGTAGAAGATGAAGAGAAGGTCAAGCACAAGAAGAAATAAGTAATGACCAGAATAATCCTGGTAGATTCTGTTAGAGAGCATCTGATTCCACATATTGCAGAACTAAAAACTGCCAAGAAAATGTACAATGCCTTGGTAAAATTATTTGAAAGCAAGAACATTAGTAGAAAGTTAGCTTTGAGAAATCAACTCCGATGCATCGAGATGTCAAAGTTAGATACAATCAACATATATTTAACAAAGGTATCTGAAATAAGAGATCAACTTAAATCTATTGGAGATGAAGTTTCAGACACAGAACTTGTCACTATATCTCTTAATATATTTGCCAATATCATGGGAGCCATTTATTCAGAGCATTTGTGGACGGAAAAAGCTACGCAAGTTTGACCATCTATGGTCTGATTGTGTTCAAGAAGAAACTCGAATGTTATCTAGAAAGATCTTGCAGAAACCCCCAGAAGAAGAAGAAGAAGAAGAAGAAGAGCAAGCATTTGCAACCAATGCCAGAAAAGGGAAAGGGAAATTCCAGAAGAAAAATACAGGACCATCAAGAAAGAAGAAGGATCTTTCAAAGATCCAATGCTACATTTGTGATGAGTTTGGTCACTATGCTAGAGATTGTACTCAAATGAAAAGAAAAGAAAGGCAACATGCATCGATAGCTGATGAACATCCACAAAAGAAGACTAAACGTGACAATGATTATTTCTACTAAATACATCAGGAGAATCTCTACAAATCTCACTGTAGGTATAATTTAGTTATTTTTCTTTTATATTGGACCATTTTCCCTGGTACAAGAGTCCATTTTTCTTTTTGGTTTGGTTATTATCCTAGTATAGGAGGCCATTGTTGTTATTATCCGTATGGGAGGCCATCTTGGTTATTGTCCTAGTATGAGATTCCAAACTTCTTATCTTTGTTAGAAGGGCCATTATCCCTAGTACGAGAGCCCCTAGTTCTAGGTTAGGAACAAGAAATGTATGAAAACAAGAACAATAGACTTGAAAGGACTTAGAGGGGAGTCAGAYWTCAGAGGGAGTCATTGATTAGGAAGAAGCTAACTTGGTTTCRTGACACTTTGCAGGACGCAAAGGGGCATGCAACAGACGAAAGCGTGGTCCAATGTTTCTCTCAGATAGAGGGATTTGACTTCAGAATTTGAGATGAAAGATGTTGCATGACTTCATCAGAGACATGGTGTAGGAAGGAGCAATGAGGCTCCATCACTTATCCACATGAGCARATAGCTGACGTTTTCACTAAAGCCTCTGTCTGGGACAAGTTTGGCAGGAATGGAAATGTTTCCCTGTGGGAGTATTGATGATTGCAACATCGTGTCGATATTCCAAGATTGATCAGACAGACTTGATCATGTGGGAATAGGCCCAAATGTAATCTTCGATGGACTAAAGATTTGAGTTGTTGCTGGATCTCCTATGTGTGAATTGCATCAGGCCTTGAAACTCTCACGAGTAGGTGAGTAGCCTCGATAAGCATTGAGCTGACTCTATCTCCACAGGAACCGTGCTGCAAACCAGGGGAGATAGGGAACATCTACATCTGTAGTAGATGTGCCCCGACGTAGTCTTCAACGGACTGAAGACTCGAGGTGCTTGAGGTGCAATTCCACGTGTCCGATAGCATCGAGCTAAATGCATTCACAGAGTGATCCTATGAGAGGATCACCATGAGGTGTTTGTGGCTCCGATGTGGTCATAATTCTTGTCATGGGACAAGAACAACCCAAGGTGCTAGACACACATGTCAGATAACATCGAACTAAATGCATTCATGAAGTGATCCTATGAGAGGATCAACTATGAGGTGAATGTGGCTCCGATGAGGTCACGATTCTTGTCATGGAACATGAATGACCCGAGGTGCTAGACACATGGTGGTGGAGATGGATCATCAATATAGCTAAATGCGGCTCATGGATATTGTGATATTGTTTATGATCGAAGATACCAAGAACAATTACGACGATATGTTTTGATGGTTGCTACTAGATGATGCTAATAGTTATGATGATACTACCTGTAGAATGGTATACAAGACTATGTGAGTCTTTACCATGCCTTGTGAATATGGATGGATGTGTTTGAGACCATTAATACCTCCCTAGCTAAGAGGGAGTGTTGATATTATGGTAGCTGCGGGAGGTATTAACCTCCACATGTAACCTTTGACTAGAATAGAATATTCTGGAAGCAAGAGAAACCCTAAAAAGATGTGTGAAAACCATAGAAGACATGTCGTCTCAACAAAATATATAATATTAAGGTATTATCCTCCAGGAAGACAAGTCGACCTCACAGGAAAAAGATAAACATAATATATAATTACTAGAAAGTCAGGTTGCCCCAGCCAAAAAAGTCACTGGACAGATTAATATAAATAGAGGACGTCTTGGCTCATTTGTTCACTCACTCTCACTCAAGAAACTAGAAACGATGCACAAGTTTGGAGGAGGAGCAACAACAACTGCAATTGTACGGTTTTATCTTGTTCAATCTTTTTGGTACTTTCTCTTGTGCGCTACCCTTGGAGAAAGTGCGCTCTCTTGGTTATCTGTTGGTTTTGGTGTGGCTTCCTAGAATCATTCTTTCTGTCAAAGGTTAAGGTGTTCGGGGGTGGCTTTGTGCCTATGGTTGGGTGATAATGGTGTAGCATTGTCTATGGTTAAACGAGCACATCAACATTATTCTAATAACCCACTCACACTTGGATGAAATGCTCTTCACCCAATCAATGGGATCTCCTCACTCTATGTGTGACACAAGCACATGAGCAAAGACTCCTTTGCTCTAATGTACTTTCTGTGTATCTCATCCTCTCACTTAGGTTGCCTTTTATCATGTTGAGTTAACCCTAAATCCTAGATCCCTAAAGTGATCAAGGGATGAGATTTAGATCTCACCTTCACTTTAGATCTAACGACTAGGATTTAATCAACTCACTTAAGTTAATAATGCCAAGAACTTAGGCATTTAACTTAACTAAACTCACATTAATCTAAAAGGTCATTCACTTTAATTATTAACTCATAAAGTGAATTTCCTAAGGTTCTGAGAGGTAATAAGGACAACATCGAGCCTATGTGGAAGTACCTGTCTAATGCTAAATACATCAACACTCCTTCTTAGTGAGGAAGGTACTACCACCTGAAAGTGGCTCTATCTTTGCTATCAGATCTGCTACCATGACTGCTCTCCAATCCACTTGATTGGTTGCTCCCTCTGAAACGAAAGCTATCCTTGCCATCTTGCTCGGACCTGTCTTTGAAGACTTCCCTCTGATCATGCTCCCAGAAGCCTCTTTCTCATGAGCATCCTGCATGGTCATCTCGTACCATGACTCCTTGATAGACGTGGAACGCTGCTCCTTCCCACTTGAACCTGAAGGTCAACTCCCTCTGAGCTGCTTGACCTTCGAAGCTACCTTCTCCTTGTCCTCTGTCACTTTGCTGCTTGCCATAGCTTGCATAGGCTGGCACTTTAGCCTATACAAGTTGCTCTCTCTAACTTCGAGAACAACTGCTGTGTCTGAGCTAGATCCTATGAGCTTGATCAATGCTTGTCCATCCTGGAATAGTACGTCAAAATCCTTCTTCTCAATCGCTGAGATTGAGAGCACACTCCATAGTTTTGGCACCCATAGCACATTCATCACTCTCATCACACCTCTCGACTCCATTCAGAATGGCACTATCCCAGATCCCCTTGCTGCATGCTTGGTGCCCATCCCAAGTTCCACATGCATGTCTGAGTTTGATTCTGTGAAGCTCTTGAACAACTCCCGTGCTCTTGTCATATGACATGTGGCTCCTCTATCTAGTAGCCATGCACCAACTGATATGGTGCCTGAGGAAAGATGGGAAACAAGTAAGAACTCCTATTCAAACTTCTTGACAAACTCATCCGCTTGAACCTTTGCAGACGTAGCTACCTCTGATTGCGTCCCATTTCTACCCTTCTTCTTGTTTGGTCATTGACTTGCATAATGCCCAAACTTGTGACATGCATAGCACTTAACTTTGCTCATGACCTTCTTCCCGTCTTGAGAGGTAGAATCTCCACTAATAATCTTCTTGAACTTGCCCTTCTTTGCCTAGCTGGCAAGAGCAACGTTCTCATCATTAATCTTGTATCGACCACCATTCAGATCTTCATTTCGAAGTTCTTCTTGAACGAAGTCATCCCACAACCTTGACCAATCAGGGAGCTTTTCATGTGCCACGATCCCTTTGATGAACGATGTCCACTCCTTCGTGAAGCCTTTGAGTGCCATCCTCACCAACTCTGAATCATCTAGTGCTTCCTCGATTGCAGCTAGTTCATCTTGAACCTGTCGGATTCGGGTGAGATAGGTTGTCACCGTGTTTGATCCTGTCATCTTTGTGTCCTTGAGCTTCTCTCTCAACACCATTTTGCAATTCTCGTTCTTACTCTGAAACAAACTCTTCAGAGCCTCCCACATGTCCCTAGTTGAGTTCTTTCCAGACAAATGAGGGATCAAATGATCCTTCACTCCATCCAGAATTATTCTATTGGCTTTCACGTCCTTTTGTTTATGCCGACCAAATCTTTTGGATCCGCTGGTGGGACCACAATGGAGTTTGAAAACTTCCAAATGTCGTTCTCCATCAACACCAACAAGATGCCTCCTTCCACGGACTGTAGTTGGAAACCCCATCCAACCTATCCTCAAATCGCAAACCAGATGCGACCATCTTTGCAACCCGTTGAAAAACACAAATTTTGTTGCTCGAACCTGCTGCATGGTCTTGTTGCTCGCTACCCGAATTTGCTGCCCGTTGCCTGGATTCGCTGCTTGCTGCTCGAAGCTGCCTGGGTATTTTTCTGGGCTGCTAGAGTCCTTTCTGGGCATTGTGCGACTATTTCTACCCATTGCCTAGGGGCTGCTCGACGGCTTCCCTGTCCTTGTTGAAAACATCCTGCGGCCTTTGTTGGGCGGTTGAGCTGGTCGACTTTGCCTTGGCGGTCGTGAATGTATCCCGACATCTCCTTAGCTTGCTGACAGCTGTTCTGCAACTGCCCGAAACACCCGCGCCACCACTGTGCCTGTAGCCGTGCCCTAGCTCATGTTTGGTGGCTACCTTTTACTTGGCGGCTCCACTTGCCACCTGGCGGCTGCACCTTCCACACGACCCAGTCGGTGGCTCGCCTTTCTATCCCCCATGACTGCTGCATACGTCGCCTCCTTGCCCATCCTCCACGCGCTATCTGCCCTCTACGACTACCACTTAGCTCGTGGCCCTTGCTCGGCCTTTTCTCTATGCCTAACCGTCGACCTCCACAACTAGATCTGTCAGCTAGTCAGGTTGGCTGTCGGTTTTGCTGGTGGCCTAGTTGGTGGCGACTGCTGGTCTCTTCGGCGACTTCTGCACAATCATAGCTCCTGCATGCCCAATCTACAAACCGTGCTCGACCTCCTCTACCTTTTCCTGCAGTTGTCACCAACTGCTGCCCTTTCCTTTATGGATGCTACCTCAACCACAATCCACGTGAATTGTCGACCGACTCTTCCTCTCTAGGGTGTCCAATTTTTCTTCTTTCTGGCTGCAGATTTCTCAACACTCAGCCACTCGATTTACTCCCAAATCTTGTTGCGGACGCTCAACTCACAATCCTTAGCTCGTGTCTTCACTAGTCGTCCGCCTCAACAATGTTGGTGATGCTGCCTCCCGCAATCGATTCCTCCACTAGCCCGATCTATCTCAGATCTGCCCGATTCTGCAGCTCACTCAGCCAATCTGTATGTTGTACGGATTGTACGGTGGCCATATCGTATAATTTCCTCCTTCAATTTTTTTTTAATTTCTTCTTTTATTCTTTACCCCTGCAATTGCAGACTTGCATGAAATATTTTCCCGCAGACCAAAATTTTCTCGCTGCTAAAATCATGATCTTCAGTGCAAATCTAGTTTCCATCAAAGACCAAGCTCTGATACCATGTTAATTTATCTGAACCCAGCACCCGACTAATAATTCTAAATAAAATCACTTTGTTAATTTAAAGCACAACTAGATTATTAATGAATTAATCAGCGGAAGCATAAAACTGAAACCAATCACATTGCACAAGATATCTGGGTAAACACCCTTGGAAGAAAACCTTGAAGGTAAAACCGAATTTGAATTAATTTTTTTAATTAAAATCTTGGGCTCCTGTCCTAGGATAATGGCCCATTTGAGGAAAATACAATGCAACAAATAGCCTAGCCTACCTGGCTGCTATCTCCCTYGCTGTCCTTTTGCTCCTTCCTCTAACCCTGCCCACTCACACTTGGATGAAATTCTCTTCACCCAACAATGAGATCTCCTCACTCTGTATGTGACGCAAGTACATGAGCAAAGACTCCTTTGCTCCAATGTACTTTCTRTGTATCTCATCCTCTCACTTGGTAGCCTTTTATTATGTTGAGTTAACCCTAAATCCTAGATCTCTAAAGTGATCAAGGGCTGAGATTTAGATCTCACCTTCACTTTAGATCTAACGGCTAGGATTTAATCAACTCACTTAAGTTAATAATGCAAGAACTTGGGCATTTAACTTAATTAAACTCACATTAATCTAAAAGGTCATTCACTTTAATTATTAACTCATAAAGTGAATTTCCTAAGGTTTTGAGAGGTAATAAGGACGTCTTTCACATGCTAGACAATGAGCCTATGTGGAAGTACCTGTCCGATGCTAAATACATCGACACTGAGTAGTGTCTGTTTGAGTGGGGTGGGGCAGAGAATGCGAGCTCTAAGCTTGAGAGCCTCTCCCAAGTATAATGCTACGCATCACTGGTCTGGATATAGAACAAAGCTGGAGAGGGAGTTATGAGACTCTAAATAGGTAGTGGAACCGACTGTGTATCTTGTAGTAATGAGAGCATTTGAATATGAGTGCTGTTATAGCATAAGTTGTAGGTTGGGCAAAGCCCGACCCAACCACAAAAGCAAGTGCTACAACTTGGGAATCCTACACCCAATGTCACCTCTATGTAGGTCCCACACTTCAAAGGTGACTAGGTCACTCCAGGGAGGCGATCCCGGTGACGTTAAGGGGAATGAGATGGGGATGGATAGAGATGGAAGTGGAGCCCCTAGAGGTCAAATCTAAATGGAGTGAAATGTGGGAAGAGATGCCTTGTAAGTCAAATGATTGTTGCCCCAAAGGTATAGTACTTCTCCAGATGATTGTACCTGCCCGAGACACAAGAAAATCCAACTTGCAATGATATATGTTAGTATGGATCAGCAAGTTAAGCTTGCTGTCCCTAATTTGCAGCAGTAGATGACAGTTTATATCAGCAAATAAAGCATCTAAACCAGCATACAAAGATCTAAACTAGTTAAACAAATCAACATCAAGATTAGCAATGAATATAGGATGAAAAATGGCACTTAAGAGGCAAGAGAAGATGGCTATTGTAAACATGTATTTTCTGCAGAAAATTGCAGCCTTATGGCTGTAGCTTTCAGTCACTTGTATCAGCAAATTACACCAATAAAATATGCCAACAGTTAGCCCAAAAGATGCGCCCTAGTTAGTAGAGTAAATGAACAAAATTTAAGAGTTAGTCTAGGGCTAGTTTAGGAGTTAGGATTAATTATCTATCTAGGTTAGATCAGCCCTAATGGCTGTAGGTTAGGGTTTGTAACAACAAGTAAAGTAGTGGGAGAGAGGGGACGCCCTAGTAGGGGAAGACTCCTCTCAATATAGAAAACCAGCTTCAAGCAAGAGATCTTTTAAAAGACGAAAATTCATGTTTCCCAAGGCAATGATTTTATATCTCCAATGCAAAAAATAGATGACTAGTGCCTTTACTATTGGGTTAATGGAGTCAAATAAATGAACTAGAGATGCTACTTCCTTGGGGGTGTAAATCCTCTTACTTCCCAAGGCAAGTATCTCTAGTTAGGGTTTGAGAATGAGGGGTGTAAATCCTCTTACTTTCTCAAACAAACCCTTGCAACGTCAATGAATTTTAAGCAATAAATGATGGAGACTAGAGTGGTGGTGTAAATACTCTTACTTCCCATTTAGTTCCTAGCACAACAATCCTTGACTTGAAAAAATGATAGCATAAGAGTAAAAGACCATACCAAAATCAAGAAAGATGCTAAGATAATCCACCATAAAAGCTAAAAAAACATTCCTCCAAGGCTAGCGACTCACTCCTCCATCAACCATTCACAAGAAATAGCCATAAACAAGTGCACAAGAGACAAATATAGTCAAGTATAGCGAAAATTTCAGATCCAAGTCCTCTCACAAGAGGGAGAGTTATGTCCAAATGAGATCTTATGATATCTTATTTATACAAAATGTCACTAAGGTGAATTGTCCATAAATTAAGGGGTAGACCACAAGACTAGGTGTCAACAACCCTAATCTTGCCCCCTTTAACAAAGTAATATTAAATCATTCATTTAAAGTTTCACTTTTGCACAAATAAAACCCCAATTTTACGTGGACGTCTCCCCTTTAGGGAACGTTTTGCCACTTAGAAGAAGTCGTTGGTGTTGGAGAAGCACGGGTAGGTCTCCAAAGGCCACATGTCAAACATCTAGACAATCTTCTCATGGTGAAGACCTTCTTCTCCTCAAAACGTCCATGTGTCAATGAGTGGCTACATCACCACCAAACCCTAGCCCCCAAAAGCGACGTCATGCCCTAGGAGGTGACATTTTGCCTCTCCTAGGAAAATCGTTTTGCAAGTGAAGCATGGGCTAGGTCCATCCAATTATCGTCTAGGCTTTCAATATTTCATCTCTGTGATCCGGCATGTGGACCCTTGGCATCCAACCTGTGGGCTTGCAACCTTATGGAAGCCCAAGCTAGGCTTGTTCTCCCAAAACTATCCACCAACTAGGTCTTGCAAAGAAAAATGAGCATGCCCTCCAAGGATCTCAAGTCATAACATCATGATAAGTGAATCCAATCAATAAATGAACCACCTAAGCATGTGCATCAAATATCACTATATCAAACAATTAATTGCTCAAGGACACTGTGCGACTTGTCAAGCTTGAATATGGGAGGGTTGACGAGGTGTCCTATTGGGTAGATTTTGGCCTAGGTCAAGGAGAGTTTCCAAGAGATCCCTCTCTAAGCCATGTAAAGTGGATGAATTGGTTGGGGTCAAGACTCAATGGGCATAGGGCTCATGACATACAAGAGGTCGTAGTGTCCCATTCATGGGTGCCTTTGTAGAGGGTGTGTGGTACCTTCGTCCACAATGCACTTTTTACAAGCCCATTGATTGCCATTCTCTCATTCTTTCATAATTTTAAGGAGAGGTTGAAGGTCACTGCCCTGGTGTGGTGACCAGATAATAGCAATGTCACCCACAAACAACTAGTGGAAATGAGAAAGTTGGCTCGTGATGAGACCCCCCTTCTCTCAGCCATGCAATTGAGAGCCATTATCCTGGTTTGGTGACCAGATGATGGCAATGCTATACCACTAGATATTCATGGACGTGATAGGTCGATGCGTGATGAGACCTCCTATCCTTCAACTAATCTTTTAAGCATTCTTTATTATATTGTGGGTCCCCTTTACTCAAAGATAAGTGTTTCACTGCTTTCTTGGTTGATCCCTGGGCGAAGCATCTGGAAGGTTCATACAAGGCTTTTATCTTTTACCCAACATCAATCCCACGAGACATAATCTCCTTAGTTATCCACAAAATGGGGATAACAAGTGCTACTCTATCTTTGTCTCCTATCTATGGTAGAGATGACATAATCTGTCCTCATGGAAGTCGGTGCTCAACCTCCATTTGAAGTTGATGCGAGCCCATTTTGAACTAGCCTAGGAGTTTTTTGAGCCCATGCATTCAATGCCAATGTTTGTAACGAGGGTGCACTATGAGGTTTTCTCTAATCTCCAGGAAGTGTTTTGCATAAAAAAACATCTTAGGTTTGAAACCCTTAGGGGAAGGTGACCCAAGTGACTTGGATATATTGTCTATAAATATCCTCTGTGAACCCATTCATCTCTTGCTTATTAGGCAAAAGATGGTCTGGAGCATCCACATGAGTACTTGAACAGTGGAAGGCGATCTATCAATATCCGGTTGATAGAAGGAAGCATGAAACCTATGAATACCGACAATGTGCTATCCTAGTGGGGGAGGGGGTGCGATTGGGTGATGGTCTCTAATAAGGATTGGTAAGCTGAGGGTATTTCTTTGTCCGCCGCAGAGTATGTAAATATCTTTAGGCGATGCAGGATACCAGTTTGAAGACAGTCTCGATTTGGAAAGGGTGTGTCGCAAACCATGCCTGGATGATGGTTTAGGGGATCATCCTCTTGCATTTGATGATGTGGTGGAGAAAGAGGGTTTAAACTCTCTTAGTGTGGGCCTTGTTCGACTCAAGCAGTCTTTGTCCCCAAACCTCTAAACTGTACAAAGTAGCGGGTCTAATGATGGAGTCCATGAGGCCTGGTTTGGATGCGATATCTTGAAAATGGTGCTAGAAACACTATCTTTCTATTTGAGCAAGGGATCCATACCCCTTATTCACATGGAGTTGGAGAGAATGTCTCAACCCAAATCTAGTCTCTGAAGATTGAAATCCTAGATATGTGTATGTAGTGGTCACCTCAACCAACTCCCCCTTGAAGTAAAAGTGGAAATTTGAGAGGGAATTCTTCAAGGAGTTGAAGATCATGTTAAGTTTTGTAGCTCGGGAGGTCTTCTTCACGTGTTTGATGTCTTAGCATGGGGAGGACATAAAATGGTCCCTACGCATAAACTTTATTTTATAAAGTTTAAGTGAATTTTTAATTTGTGAGGGATAATGTGGTTTTTAAGTTGTGTCAATGAGAGACTAAAACACAATTGTAGATCTTGAGAGGGCTAGGATTTAATCTCAGCCATTAGATTTAAAATAACTTCCTAACTACCTCATGAAGAGATAAAAATGAGAACTAGGGAAATTACATCACATTCATTCTAATCATTGAATGAGGAGAGAGATGAAATAAGAGAAGAGAAGAGAACTGAAGAAAGAGAGAGAGACAATACGAAGGGGCACAAATTCCAAAGGCATTTGGTGGCATGAAAACCAAGACATTTCTAGCATTTAATACAGTAGTATCGTACAACGCTTATTGGAGGTTGTACAACATTTATTGCACATGCTGTACAACATAAATCTGGCACAGAAATCGAGGCAAAGAAGGGCACAATTTTCTAGGCATTGATTGCTGTTATAAATCCATACAGTTTTGTACAGTGTATTTATTGTTGAAGAAGGGCATGATTTTCAAGATAAGTACAGTGTATTTATTGTTGGAAAAAGATTGCTGTAAACTTTGTGTTTTCTGTGAGTTCATAATAAAAATATCTCTCTCTTGTACTGGTTTTCCCTTCAGGGTTTTTCAAGGGGCGTTGCCCATAAATTATTGTGTCATTGAATGTGTTTGTACTTTACTATTTTCCGCATTAGTATCAGTTAAATGATTCAATGTGTTTCTTGTTATAAGTTCAGTTTTATTTCTGCATTTATGAATGAGTATTAAATTGTGAAAGATTTATTGAAATTGAAAACCAGTATATTGGGTCATAGAAAATTTACACATCATCACCTTAGTTTTTCCAAGATTGACCATTAATTCCCAAAGATCACAAAACAATGTGAGAGTATCCGACTGTCTCTAAAAGAGGGAAGACACTATGGGGAAATGGTCATTGACTAGGGAAGTCGAGAGGCCTATGAATACCAACCTCGATCATGACTCGTGTGGTTATCCGAGGCAAGGGTCTCTGTGGTGTCGAGTGCTAGGTAGGGTGTAACACTCGACACCCTAAACCCTTCTTAGGCTAGTGGGATGTTGATATTTCTCTTTCACTAAGCTTCTCGTTTCGGGTTTACACCACTATTCAACCTTTGTCCCACGTGGTGTACACGTGGACTTCCTCCACGTCATCTGCACCACAATGCAAATCTTCGCATGCGTGAGGTGGCAGTGACATGTCCTCGGACTCGTCGCCCTTCAACGACAAACCTTTGGTAGAATGCGAGCACACAAACCAGAAGTAAACTTCTTGGACGAACGATTCTGATTCTCTCGGGTCGGACTAGATGAACGACCGACGGTGAGCCGATATCCTCTCTCATTGGGAAAACAAGTTATGTGTTCCCTTAGTCCATTCCCGTTTCAACTTTTCCGATGGTCTTGCTTCCGACAGATCCAACGGTTATTGGGCTAGGAAAATCAACGGTCTCGTTTTACTTGACACCTTAGACCCAAGCAATGGCTAATGCCTCGCCTATTCTCTGCCCAACACTTGGTCGGTGGGGTCTATGGAGAATTCTACGACTGAGATCTTATCGGGCTGCCTCACCTGCAGATCAATGGTTACAGCCCACATGGGCTTCTGCCATCGGGAAACACTCACTCCCCACAACCTCATGGATTTCTTGAATAGTTCTTTCTGAACGAGAAATACTCCGATGAATCTGACGGTTGTCGAACCCTCACATCCAAATGTCAGAGATGTATTGGATCTCCTAACCGCTCCGTAGTTAACCAACACTCCCGCTCCGACAGGGTTCTTCTGTCGGCTTGGACCTCCTATTAAATTCAACACTCAGATCTCATCAACCCCCAACTTCTACAGATCTACGGCTCTTGCCCCACTCAGGATCTTGACATTGTGTTTTCCTCATCGGAAACTCCCTTAGCTCACTTTCAACGATTTTTCCCGAATTCCACTCTTCCGACATGCTTATCGTTTTCATGCTTGTCGAATCTACAGTCCCGATCTTGTCAGCTTACTCTTCTAGATAGATCGACGATTCTTGTCGACTTGAGACTTTCCCATTGGGAAATTCACCATAGTCACATTATCAGGTTTTCTTGAAGGCTCCTCCTTTCGATGGGATTTCTCCGAGGCCCAGATCTCCAACGAACGGTCGAGATCAGATCTCCTCGCTAAATCAATGACCGATATTTTCTATGGATTAAACAAGGATTTCAACTGGGCTAAGGGTTATTTATGGACCTACTAGATCTTCGATCTTTCTCGACATCTTCTTGCAAGAGTTTTAACTCTACTCCCCCATGCTTTTAACCCACTTCCCCACACACAGGTAACACTCTGTCAAGAACCCCCAAACGAAGGTTTTATTTCCTGCAAGCTTTCCATTTCAAAACTAGGGAAAACACGGGGTTATTGACCTTCATTGGCCTCCCAAACATAATTATCACAGTTCATTCATTAACCCTTTAACAGGAGATTACATTACTCCATTTCAACTCAGATTTAACTTTCATTCATCATATTCAGACTATTATTGACAACAGAATGCAGTTTACAATCACTAATAAACATTCATTGGGCACATAAATAAATACTTATCTGTTCTATGATATTTTCAACCAGCCAACTAATCGAGAGTGAATGCCTTTTTGCACAATGAAGTCCCTTCTCTGCTACACAGTCCCTCGGCGACCTCACCTCCCCTTACCAGTGCCGATTTCTTTCTAGCAAGCACCGACTCGCGGCCCTCTCAACACCAGTCTGGAATTGGGTATTATTTGTTCCAGGGTGATCATTCATGTGTTGGGAAAGCTTCCTATTTTCCTCATGAAAACTTCCCAGTTTCTTTTCTCTATTGCTCAAGTCTGTGTGCGTGAACTCAGTTTGCTCATTTGCCTAACCATCTGTTTTTGAGTCTGGCTACTCATCTATGGGTGTGAATGTTCCGTGTCTCTCGACGTATTGTGTGTGTCCTGCTTGTGTCCGTGCCCTCTTTCTAGTCATTCGTTTTCTCAACTGGAACATTCTCCTTGTTCCTTGGGATCCCCACTTGCTTTTGTCAGAAGCAAACTCCTAGGGTCAAGCTCCCAAATCGAAGGGGCAATTCTGGATGCTTTTGGATGACAGCTGTAGCCAACCCATCACTCCTCCAAGTACAATTCTGAAGGCAGTCATAACTTCTGCAACTACTCGATTTGAATGCCATTAACGAGTTTCTTGTGGTTAGGGCAGACAAGGTACTTTGGACAGGCTAAGGCATTCAAGGTTCTGCAGGTGAGAGTTGGGTTTCTCGGCAAGCTTCCTATTTTCTTCATATAAACTTCCCAGTTTTCCCTCTCACCAGCACCCACTCGTGGTATCATGGCGAGTACTGGCTTCCCTCTCAGTCAGCTGATTGGTGTTTTTATTAACATAAACACAATTACAGTCTTCATCAATTACAATGCATGAAGTCTTAAACATAATTACAGACTTGGGGAAAATGGGGTGTTACATTCCCCTCCTTCTTAAGGAAACACCGTCCTCGGTGTTTTTAACATCATATATACAAATTTATACAGAAAACAAAAATGGGTATGCCACCCTCATGGCATCTTCCAGTTCCCACGTGGCCTCATCTGCTCCAAARTGCTTCCATTGCACTTTGACCTACACAATGACCCGATTTCAGAGCAATGTCTCTTTCCTGTCCATGATGCGTTGAGGCTCAGGCTGGAATTCTCCCTCTGGTTCCACCTGTATCACAGTTCAACCAATAACATGATTAGAATCATGAATATACTTATTTAATAAGGATACATGGAACACATTGTCAGCCCTAATAGTAGGTGGCAAGGCAAGTTTGTATGCCACTGGTCCCACTCTTTCCAGGACTTCAAACGGTCCACAATAGCGGGGTGCTAACTTGGCACAAGTTCCCTTTCTTAGGGAGCTCCTTTTGGGTTTCACCCTGATGTACACATGATTTCCCACCTTAAATTCCTTATGAGTTCTTTTGCCATATGCATAGCTTTTCTGTCTATCCCGGGCTGCTTTTAAATTCTGCCTTATTTTGATCACTTCTTGTTCCATCT
>JASDQU010306827.1:36694-51833 GCA_032191745.1 Picea mariana | reverse complement strand
ATTACACCATGCAGGGATAGATTATCCAAGCACATGGTAACCACGAAAGCAAGTCGAAATGGCACAAGGATAGGCCTCAGGGTAGTTGGTGTGATCCTCATAGTACATACTCACAAGCATAATCTTCATCATGAAAGTTTCTTGGTTGGCCATAAATGGAACACCCAACACTGCAAGGAAAAATCATATCATACTCTAATAATAGAAGCAGCCCAATATGGAACAACAGGTGGACCAATTCTCCAAGGAAAATCACCAAAAACTCCTCAAGAAAAGCGCCCTTGGTTGTGCATGTAAAGAAGTCAACAAAAGAATCTCATGAAGAAGAAATAGACCTTCCCACTAAGAGGCTCAAGTATGCTCAGAACTAGTCTCGGAAGAGTAATGATAAGAATTCCGAGTTAGGTTCATTTCCCTAGCCTTATCTCCATAGAAAAGCACCCTATCTGCATGCTGAGTATTGATCATGCAAACATGTTCAGAAAAGGTACAAATCAAGTCCACTAAGGTGCCCTCCTTGCTGAGAAAATTCCAAGGGAATATTCTGCAGATATTACCGATGACAATATCCTTTCTGCTGAATATAGACCTCAAGAGAATGGTACTCTACACATGCAAGATCAGCCCCCAAAATAGCAGACTAAATCTGGAAAAAGCAGCCCCTAAACTGGCTTCAAATCCATCTCCTGCTTAGAATAGCTCAAGATCAATGCTGAAAATAATGCTAAGGAAGTTGCTCTAATTAATCCTCCAACTTATGGAAAATATCTCTGATGGAGCGCCTAAATTAATGTTCAATGGAGTGCTTTACTTCTGCTTAAAATAAGATACAATAAAACTCCACAAAAGCATGCAAAAACAGCTTGTGTGAAGCACCTTATGCACGGTGATAAGATCTCAAAACCGTCCGAGTGTAGGTGCCTATCTTTAGTGATTATTCTCACGAAAGAAAAATCAAAGTAATTGATTCAAAATGCCCTCCTTGGTGTAAACGTCGCACAGATATCGGGTCTAAAATTACATTGCTTACTCTCCAAGGTAGCATTCCCCTAAAGCCATAATCAATCTTCAATGACGCTGATATCTGTCCTCTGTGAGTGCGCCTCACTTAAACTAGAATTGGGCTTGAACATTCTTTGCCTGTATTGCAGGCAACCTCCGAAATGGGATAATTTATCCCACAAAAATGCGTCCTACCGGTTCTTTCGATGAAGTCATGATACCTGCTTGAATTTGGTGCTGCCATGCATTTTGATACCTGCTGAGAACAACATTAAATCATGTATATACCATGGGGTATTGATCATTGCTATCTGCCAAGTGAATCCACATGTGAAGCGCTCCTCCTTCAAACCAAAATCAAGTCTAAACTTGATGAGTTGTTGCCCAAGCAATTGCTAGTGCAGACTGATTTATCCCCTGCAAATTCCTAATAAAACCCACAAGAAAGGCCCTCTGTTGAAGGGAAAAACAAGTATGCAATATCTGCAAAATGTCCCTTCAAAACGACACTAGTATCTCTCTAAATCAATGCTGATCGACACTCCAAAAGGCAAGTAAATCAGTCCTGAAGATTGCAAGTACTTGCATTGGGAAGATTCTCTTCCTCAACCAACCATAATACACAAACCTCCATCATACAGTGCTCAAATTGGATGACTTAATCTTGAAGGAAAAACTGGAATAGGCTAATCCATTCTTCAAATATAACACAATGCTTTAAATGCTGAAGATAACCCCTGATTCCATGGACTCACAGCAGTCAGGAACAAATTACACACAAGCTGATAATAAAGCATGAAAAAGCGCCCTGGTGCTGGTCAAAACAATTCCGTACACAAGTCAAATTAGTCCTCAAAACCTGCAACAACTACTCATAATGGCCGCATTGGTATATACTTGAAACAATCTATACAAGAGCACCCTTCTTCTGACATGCAGCGCTAGAATCAACTGAATGTATATACTATTCTGCATGTAAAAGGTACCGGTATCCCTTTTGCTTGCTGGCCAAGCTACCACTCCATGTCTTGCTTGCTAAGCAATCAATCTCCTACAAGCCCAAAGAAAACATACTTTGTCCTAAAAAACACAAGGTCACTCTCATGTGATATGCCTTCATCAAAATTATCAATATGCTCATGGATAAATTGAATGAATTGTAATTGTGAAGTAATCACATGCTGCAATAAAATAATTCTGAAGTGATGGTTACAATGAAGCTCTGTCCACTGCCAATCTGATTAGACCATCCAGCTAAGTCTGGTTGTGGCACTTGAACCTTGTCATTTAGCTTGAACCTGAAAGTGACGATTCCCACTATTTTATGTGGTTTGTACTAGCCTTCGTCAAAGTGAAAGCTTGACTCCACAATATTGTAGATTCGTCTTAGATGCAATTCTCAGTGCTAAAAGGTACAAAAAGTTTGTACCCTTATAACAAATATATCTTTAACGAAAGTGGGCAATTTAGGCTTTAGGATTATGATGCAGTTTTGAAGAATGTCTATTATGATAATACTATTATCCCATGTTTCTGGGATTATGTTGTTGCAGGTCCAAAATGCAGATGATAATGCTTATCCTGCTAATGTGGAACCGACTTTGGCATTTATCCTACAAAGCACTGGTGTTGTGGTCCTGAATAATGAATTTGGTTTCACTGCCGAAAACATTAGAGCTCTTTGTGATGTTGGGAATTCAACCAAAAAAGGTTACACTGCTGGCTATATTGGACAGAAAGGCATTGGCTTTAAATCAGTATTTCGGGTGAGCATGAATGTATTTTATTGTATCACAATGAGCAAAGTAGCTAGCAACTTTTGATGTCTCTTTTCTTGAACCTACTTGATGTGCATGGTCAACAACTCAACATTTCCATGACTTTGCATAATCCTCTATAATATATGCGAATGTGGAATTCTTGTATATTTATACTTTGCGTTTTCATGCTCTTAACTGTATTGAAAATATGAATATGTACCATGGTTCTGACAAAATTGAGGATATATTTTTCACCTCATGAGTCATAGATGACTGATAGATAAGTGATCTCTACTTGTGGGTTTTCTGCAGGTAACTGATTCACCAGAAATTCATTCAAATGGTTTTCATATGAAGTTTGATATCACCGAGGGAGAACTTGGCTTCATTTTACCAACCCTTGTACCTCCTCTATGCAATCTTGAATTGTTTAGCAGAGATCTAGCCATTGGAAATGAGAAATTAGACTATCCTGTTTGGAATACATGCATAGTTCTTCCTTTTAAATCTTCGCTTGTGGAGGGAAAAGGAATGAGGTCATGGGTGTCAAAATTTGCGGATTTTCATCCATCATTATTGTTATTTCTTCACCGTCTTCGCTGTATCAAAGTTAGGGATAGTATGACAAACTCTTTGATGATAATGCGAAGAGAGGATATTGGTAATGGTCTCGTGAAGGTTTCACATGGTAAAGAAAGCACTACTTGGCTTGTGGCAAGTCGGAAGCTGGATGTCGGTACTATGCGGCCCGGCATACAAAGCACAGAAATAGCTATGGCCTTCACATTACTTCAGGACTCTAGTGGAGAGTTCGTACCATATCTTGAACAGCAGCCAGTATTTGCATTCCTTCCATTGCGAGCATATGGTTTGAAATTTATTCTTCAAGGGGATTTCATACTACCATCATCCAGGGAGGAGGTTGATGGTGACAGTGCCTGGAACCAATGGTTACTTTCAGAGTTTCCAGAGTTGTTTGTCAATGCTGCAGAATCTTTCAGGTCACTTCACTGCTATCAAAGCAACCCAGGAAAAGCTATCTCACTTTATATGAGTTTTGTCCCATTGGTTGGGGAAGTACTAGGTTTTTTCTCTCCACTGCCACGGATGATTCTTTCCAAGTTACGGGTTTCTCCTTGCTTGCCTTTAGAGGGAAAGGATAAACGATGGGTTCTCCCATGCATGGTTCTACGAGGTTGGAATGATCAGATACGCATCCTTTTACCTGATGACTTACTAAATAGGCATCTTGGTGTTGGTTATCTACACAGGGATGTCTCTTTGTCAGATCCATTAGCAGCTACTTTAGGCGTGCACACATTTGGGCCAAGAATCTTGATTGATTTGATGAAATCAGTATGCAATAGAGGGGATGATTTAAAAAACTTGGGCTTGAACTGGATAGGGTCCTGGCTTGTTGCTCTTTATGAATGTTTGAGTTGCCGACCGACTGGACATGAGTCCTGTTTACAGGTAAACTCAGAATCTGATTACCTTGGTGATATTGCTCAAATTCCATTTATTCCACTGTCCGATGGATCATATACTTCAATTAGAGAAGATTCTATATGGTTACCATGTGAGGCCACTAGATCTGGAGTTGATGGTACACATATTTTGAAAAACTTCCCAAAGTTATATTGTGAGTTAAGAACTGTACACCCTTCTCTCTTTTTCTCCCCAGAAGTTAGTGGTGATGTAGTGGTCAGAGGTGATTCAGATGTGATGGTATGCATGCTACGGCGTGTTGGCATTGGTCAGTTGTCAGCACATGAAGTTGTGATGAAGCACATTTTACAGGCTATGACAAATGTTGAATGCCTGACAAAAGATGAGTTAATTTTGGCTGAATATCTGGCCTTTATCATGATACATTTGCAGTCAAATTGCTCATTATGCCATTTGGAAAGGCCAAAAATCATACGAGAGCTACAAGAAAAAGCTGTAATCATAACAAATAATGGATACAGACGTGCTGTTTCTGAACCACTTCACTTTAGCAGAGAATTTGGTAATCCGGCTGATATGAGAAAAGTTCTTGCTGGCACAAATGTTGTCTGGAACGAAATTGATAGTGTGTATCTGCAATTTTCTTCTAATGAAGTGAAATCATTGAACATGTTACAGTGGCGCAAGTTTTTCACGGAACTTGGTGTCACTGATCTTATGCAGGCAGTTAATATTGAGAAGAAACTGGAAGATCAATCTTGTAGTATATGGAAAGACCTGGCATGGGAAGGGAATGCAAATTCAGTAGGCTGGACTGTAAATGATTGGGAATCTCCTGAGTTGGTGGATATACTAACAGCCTTGTCAAGTTCAAGCACATATGTAGATCAATGCTCACATTTCCTTCAAGTTCTTGATAGTGTGTGGGACGACCTATATGGTGCCAAAAAAGCTACTTATTGCTGTGGCAGTGCTGGTGTGAAGGAAGGAAAGTATACAGAGTCTTCATGTGTTTTAAAGATTCGTGAATATTGCTGGGTAAAATCAAGACTTGATGGGAAGCTCTATACTCCATCTGACCTATTCTTTGATTGTGATGAGGTCAGGTCTATCCTGGGTTCTAATGCTCCTTATGCAACTCCTCAGGTAAAGTTCTCCATTTCATTTTTAGTACTTTTATTTCATTGCTCAGAAACCATAGCTGTTAAATTTTATAGTGGCAATGATAAGGGAAAGCACTAAAGCCTTATACTATCACTTAGTGACAAGATATATTGAATGAAGAATGTTTTCCTGTAGTATTCATCAATAGGATCCATATGTATTGCCTCGTTAGTTACTGTATTGTAGGTGTTTAGCGGAGGATGCATTCCTGGTGTAGGGAAGGTGCACCCTTCTTAATGGGGATGGGTACAGGCTTGGGATATACTAATAATTTCTTCCTCCTTTAGGTGGTCAAATTCCTTTTGTAAATTATAGTTTCTGGAATTTAACCTGATACTAATGAGAATCATAGTATGATTGAGACACAAAGCAGGTTCATAGTAGAAAGTTTGTGGCAGACATTGGATTCAGGACACAGGTTTTTGTTAAAGATGCCCTTAGTCTCCTTTCCGAGTGGAGCAAATCTGAGTGTATGTTCAAAGCAAGGTGAGGTTTCTCAGCTTTCCTATTCTGCCCCATCTTTAAAAACATACATAGATGGCACATAAATAACTTCACTACTTCAGGAATAGCTAACAGCTACTGTATTTGTTAAACTTCAAATAATATAATTTCCTTGTTGAATTCAGATTATTCTAGATTATTAAGTGCATTGTTGCTCTCTTTGTGGAATGAATTATTCATTTCATGTCTAATGATTGTTATTGTCTTTTTCTAAAAATATACTGACTGTAAGAAAGAAACTTCAGAAAAGATATAAGCTTGGAGACAGCCTCTCTAGTGGACATTGGGAATTCATTCCCACGTTTCTATACTCATTTACATACTTGTTATTATCTTTTTCTAAAAAATTACAGAAAGGATGTTTGTTAAGTGATTTGACGTCTAAGTGAAGAATATAAGCGACTGATTTTACTTCTGTCATACTAGTGTTGTACTTCTGTTATTACTGCTGTAAAAGAGTATTTTTCATACTAAAACTTATCCCTTTGGTTCGGTATCTTTTGTCCTTGAATTGCTTGGATGTTTGGGCTGTTTGGAAGTGAAACATTGTACAGTGTACTCTTTCTGCTTCTGTTTTGTACCTTGTTTACAGCAGCCCTACGGCTGAAAATTCATAGAGCTAAGATCCGAGAAACCTTCTAGGTTGAAGGTGATATTTCTGTTTTGCATTGAATTTTGAATTCCGAGATATTTCCAGTCACATGGTTTTGTAACAATCTTTCATATTAATTCAATACATTATATTTATATCCTATATGGATTTCTCATTGTTGTCTTATTTATTTTGGATATTTCATATATGAACCACTTTGTTCATTACATTCAACTAAGACAGGGTTTAATATATTCATAGACTTTCCAGACACTTTAAGCAACAAAGGTTTCTTTCGATTTCACCTAGGTTGGATAATATTATGGGTTTGAAGAGTAAATCCCATCTAGGGTTTTTTAATTAAGGGGGGATTTCAATTGGATACGATTTCTTAGAAGTACCTTCCAAGATTCATTATTGATGATAAATTGGTATGGTCCTAAAGATCCCTATACATGAACCGCAACATTGTGCTCAATAAGCACACTCATACCAATATATACCCCTTCAACTAATAATGTTATCACAACCAAGATACATGGGACTCTATATACTTGATCAACCATCATTGTTGGCTATAATTGGCAGACCATGGTCCACATAAGTGTCAAAAAAAGGCTGTTGTAGTCTAGCATTGACATTATCAATCCCTGAAGAAAGAAAGGTCTCACTCGAGGCATGTTGCCAAGACATTGAATCGGTGGGGAATACTACGGAATAAATTTATCATGTTGCAGTACCGTTTTTTCCATTAGCATTCCATGTACAATCTTCTAATGCTAATCAATCCCACAACATCCATAATAGTCCTAGAGATTCAAGCATCAATCATAAATGTAGAATGGAGAAACATAACATAAGTATCATCAGCATACACCATAAACTACAAAATACTTATAGCAAGCTGCTTATTTTTATTAATCTCAAGGATAACCAGTAGATACATCATGATCCATACAACTTACCAGTCGCAACATAAATAGCTCTCTAACCCAACAATCCAATAGATAATCATACATCCAATTGCCTAACAATTTAATACCCTTTTTCAACCTATACAATGGTATTTATAAATTTTGTCCTTTAGACATCTTGACATGGTCAAAACTGTAGCTAATTAACTTAAAATGGCTACATAAATACAATTCTTCATGTGTAAGTATTGCTTAGCCACTCAAATTCTAGCCCTCTTTGCCTCCTATATATAAATCAAGGAGACTCATTTGAACGAGCATCTCATCTTATGCATTTGATATATTTTAAGAAGTTCCCCTTGAAGGGGCTTCTTATTCATTCGACTTTTCACTTGATCTCAKTGTTACATTTATTGCAATAATATCAGAATTATTGTGATATTATTGCCAAAACCCACCTCAGTGATAATATTGCCAATATTTATCGTGATAAATTCACTTTTGGAAATTATCACRATAATTTGGAAATTATCACCATGTTTGCGTCAATATCACCTTATAACCAAATTCTTGGTCGTTTAACCCTCATTTTGCAAAAGTGAGTTAGGGGATTGAACTCTGAGGATACTGTGACCATTTTCCATCAAGCAAACAAGGGGAAAATTGTTGTTTTCATWGCCATGATTCATCTCATCTAATACATTTATTTTTGTTTTGATGTGATTTTGTATTATCCTGTCAGGACTTATGACTCAGGACATATATCATATTTCAGTATCGATGTCCAATGTACCACTTGACATCTTATACATCTTGTATATCAATTTTATTTTCATATTTATGTAAAAATGTATTTGTTTGATGTTGATGTTGATGTTGCTTTAGAAGTTTTAAAAATTGAAAAAAAGATTATTTTTGTATTTTTTTTTAAGTTTCCCGATAATTTCCTCGATATTGCCAATAAGTAGTATTCTAGACCCTCGACGATAAATTGGTTGATAGTTTTGTAGCTTCGGGAGGTATTCCCAGTGCTCACTAGTAGCCATGGTGTCAGGCATGTGGGAATTTTCGTTGGCACCAGATTACACTTTTGTTTTGGTGAAAATGCCCTTGGAATGAAGCTAGGGCTTCATGGGTTTGATGATGGGCTTTGCAGGCTTGTGTAGGGGCTTCACACCCACAAGGAGGAATAAAATATTCTAATTTAATGTTGAGTTCAGTCACCAGTGGAGGGCTCCTTAGAGTAAGATAAGGGCTTTTAAACTCACATTAGACTCCTATAAAATGAAAGGAGGAGATTGTGACATCTCATTGTGACATTATTGAGTTAGCATAAGTGAGTGATTTTAGCAAGGGAATTTCTGCAACTTTGGCAAATCTGGCCTAGGGTTATGGATCTTCTATTTTCTGTTCTTGGTAGCGAAATCACGTGTGTGAGGTGAAGGCCGCACGTTCGGAAGACAACCGCAGAAGGGAAGAAGTCGCACGAGTGGTGCGAGCCGTACGTAAGTGTTTGTGTACACGTACACGGGTTTTAGTGGAAACAATTGCGTATGTATGCGGGTTTCAGTGGAGACAGTCGTGTATGTACGTGGGTCTCAGTGGAAACAATCACGTACGTCCGAGGTCATACGACATGATTTTCTGGGTAGTAGTAGGTCCGTAGACGCTGACATCAGCAAGCCGTATAGGTACAACTGGAGCAGATTTGTAAGTTAGGATTTGTCCCGGGAATTTGGCTAATTTTGTGGTTTTAGAGAGGACTGGTTTTGTCCTCAAATTTGGTGATTTTGTGATAGTTGAGAGGGCTGGTTTTACCTTCAAAAATTTCTGAATATGAAATTTTACAGAACAAAAAATTGTGTTTCATGTGCATGGATGATTTATCTTTGATCTTGTTGTTTCCGTTGATGTAATTTTCTGTCATAATTTCAGTGTAAAATTGTTCAGTGATAACAACTAGGGTTTATTGTTTGGATCGCTTGGAAGTAATTTTCAGATCTGAAATTAGAATAAAAATTGACATGGTATCAAAACTGAGGCTTTGAAGGAAGAGAGGGAGTCATTTCTTGAGACACATTTGCTGCTACAGTTGGTGGTACAACAAAATTGTTGTGGCATATTTTTTTTGTTCTTGTTTTGGGCAGGTCACAATGGTGAACACCTTGAAGATTGAGGATAGGTTGGAAGGGGCAACACATTTTCGGGCTTGGAAGGCTAGGGTTCTTCTTTTAGAGGAGAATGACCTCAAAGAGTATGTTGAGGGTGTGGTTCCAAGTCCCGCTGATCCTTAGGAATTTGAAACTCATAAGAAGAAGGAAGTAAAGGCCAAGCGGGTGTTGTTGGATTCCGTGAAGGATCATCTGATTCCTCATATCTCCGAGAAGAAGACAACCAAAGAGATGTATGATGCTTTGGTAGGCTTGTACCAAACTGAGAATGCAGGTCAGAAATTGATCTTGAAGCACCAACTCCAAGCTGCTGAGATGTCTAGTTCAAACACGATTGTTAGCTACGTCATGAGGATCACTCAGATTCATGATCAACTTGCAGCTATTGGTGAGGTAGTTGATGATGCTGAGTTGGTGAATGTGGCATTGAGTGGTTTTCCTGGGTCTTGGGAACCATTCATGCAGGGGATTTGTGCACGAGAGCAATTACTGAGTTTTGACAGATTATGGACAAATTGCATCCAAGAGGAGGCTCGATTAGAGTCAAGGAGTGGCAAGCATAAAGCCAACAATGATGAGAACGAGGCCCTAGTTGCTCATACTAGGAAGGGAAGAAGAGGTGGTTCTCCTGAGAGAGAGGTATCTCCAGAGCCGAGGAGAAAGAAGGACCTTAGTAAGGTCAAGTGTTTTGCTTATCATGACTATGGTCATTATGCTTCATAGTGTCCACTACAGAGGAGAGGGGGAAGGAAATAGCAACAGAGGTTGATGAGTTGGCTAACAGGCTTCAGAGCGAGTTCTTGTTGGTCTCTGCCCTTTGATGTACGGTCTCCGGTTATGGGACTTGGTTGGTGGATAGTGGAGCATCATGTGATATGACAGGAGCACGAGAGTTGTTTGAGAGCTTCATAGAGACCGACTTAGATAGGTGCATGGAGCTTGGTATGGGGACTAGGCATGTAGTGCAGGGAATTGGGACAGTATGATTCTAGTTGGAGTCAGGGGATGTATTGAGGGTGACCAATGTGCTATGGGTACCAGAACTTAGGAGTGTGCTCTCAGTCTCACAGATTGAGAAGAAGGGCTACCATGTATTGTTTCGGGATGGTCAGGTGCTATTTGTGCCCAGAGGATCTAGCTTTAGATCGACAGTGGTGATTGGAGTTAGAGAGAGCAACTTGTATAGGCTGAAGGGCTAGCCTATGCAAGCCATGACCAACAGTAGCAGAGTGACAGAGGTCAAGGAGTGGATAGCTCCAAAGTTTGTACAGTTTCAGAGGGAGCCCGACTTCAGAGGGAGTCAATAGATTCAGAGGGAGTCCGACCTCAGAGGGAGTGAGTGGGCCATATTGCTACCTTATACACAGTTGGGGTATCATGGAAGAAATCTTCAATCCACTTAGTGTGTCCTTGGGGGCAAGTCTCGAGTCAAGGTGCTGTCACCTGATCCTCAACTCCTCCATCTAGGCCAACTCCTAGCGAAGCCAAGGGGGGTAGTCCCTAACAAAAATACTAAGACTCTTTAAACTATTTTAAGAAAAATAACTACTTCTAGGAGTTTATTGCAAAATAAAACATATGCATTCAACACTTATCATTCATCATTTGAGATACTCATGTAAAGCATTTGTCCACAAAACATACATGCATAAACCAAGTAGGATACAAATTCTGCAAGATTGATATATTTGTTAGACAATCACACATGAATGAAATACACTGCTCACATACATAAAGATAAATCCATAGTACCAGTGCCTTAAAAGTATCATGGGCAGTTTGTTGATCGCGTGTTTTATTAAGGTAAATTAAAGGTAGATTAATGAGAGATTGTGTGGCCTCTTTAGAGGCTACCTCTTTGTTTGGAAACTTGTGGAGAACTTACCGAAGCCATAGGGCCTCACCAGTAAGTTCACTAAGGGTGCCAGATGTCCAACACGGGGAGAACCTAGATCTCAAAGTTCTCGTTTCACTTCACACACTCCCCTTAGGTGTTTTCCCGCGCATTGAAGTAGCGACTATTGAGATTTCCCTAATTAAACTACTCCTCACAAACAATTCCGGTTCTGATGAATCCCATGATTGAGCTAGGTTCGCAAGGGTTCAGAGCATACACCGGTAGTTGTGGGGAAGGTTTATTTTAACTTTGCAAAAAAAGGAAACAAACTTTGAAAATTGCTTGAAACTGAAAATAAACTTTGCAAGATTTTATTATTGATAGCAAAAAGTAAAATTTAAGCTAATCATGCATAAAGATTGAAATTACTTTTAAGCTTAAGTGCATGCAAAATTTGAGTGTTGTGTGTTTAATTTTCTTATGCTTGTGTGTGTTTGTGAGATCATATAATAAGACTTGCAAGGAAATAAAGCAAAGACAAGCGCACAACACACCAATCCCCCTAATGGGGATGAAGAAACTAGGCTCGAAGGGCCCGCTTTGATTAATCCTATTACAACGAGAATTGAGTTCTCTTTTCTCCTTTTTGAACTTATAGACCCTTATAGAATGGATCAAACTAAAGCAAACTATTACAAAAGGCTCTTTGAAGGTCCTAGTCTTCAAGGGTTCCAACTTGGGCTCAAATTTCTTCACTTTAGCCTCAATTTCGCCATAGTTTCCCCTTGCCTTTTGGTGGACCTACTAAAACCCAGCAAAGAAAGCGGTTAGAATATGATGAGAAACACTTTAAAAGACTAAACTAAAACTTGGAAAAACTTGGAAAAACTTGACAAAAATTTCTGAAATTTTCCTTAGTAAAAATGCAAATTTTTGGAGACTTTTTGATGCTTTAAATGAACCTAAACTAAGCTCTTTTAGGTGTTTCTGTTTGCTGTCCCAAAACAGCAAGCATAAAACCACTAATCAGCTTGATCTACAATGCAAAATAAAGCAACTTTCTAGATTAAGATTTGGATAAAAAATTAAAGAAAATTGCAACAAAACTAGCTTAGATCTACTCTTTTAAATGGGAAAGTATTGAAACTAGATTTAAGACTTTATGCATGCAACAATAGATGCTAAAATTGATCTTTCAAAACACATCTAATTGACATGCAAGCAAAAAAAGAGGGAGGAAGAAGAAATTTTGTGATTTTCGGAGCCTTCACTTGAGCAAGGAACTCTTTGGGCTATGGGGTCCCTTTGGTGTGAGGAAGATGGAGGATGTCTTCTTTCGAACTCTTGGACAAACACTAGATGCAAACTAGCTCCTTTGCTTCTCCAAGAACTGGATCCTGCATGCTACAAAGAACACTTGCAAATACCTGTAAACTTGGTGTTTCCTACACAAGAAACCTCAATTGCACATTAGTTTAAACAAAAACAAGATATGCAATATAAGCATTCAAATATAGATAAACAAATGGATTAGAAAGCAAACAAGCTAAAGAATCCACTCCAATAAGATAACAATATCCCTATGATTAGCCAAATTACACAATAGATACATGCAATAAATCAAAGCAACATCACCTCAAATTATGTCCAACATCCATCCACACATGAGCACCAAACACCAATAGATGACCTCCAAAGTTTTTTTATTCTAGTATAGAAAAAATATTACAACAATGTATAGCAAGGTTGCCCAAACTCCAAGTAGCTAAAAGGAGAGGGGTCGCCTTCTATTTATTACAATCCGGGTGACAAATCCCATGAGAGAATGCGCTAGTGCATGAGGAGATGCGCAAGTGATGAGGGAGTGGTGCATAGAGTAAAGGGGAGATGGAGTGAGGTGATGTGAGGTGGAGTGGAGTGATGTGAGGTGGAGTGGAGTGAAACGAGAGTGAAATAGGAGTGAGGTGGAGTGGAACTAGGGTGTGAGGGCGAGTGTCAACATAGGGATGTGCGCCATCTCTCCCTAATGCGCCACCTAGCAAGGGAGGTCGAGTACTAGCTTTGGGATCATCTCCCTTGTACACCTCATCAAACAAGTCGCCTTCCTCTCCAGTGAATTGGCCCAAGCTCTGAGTTGACTGAAAACCGAGGAAAAACATGTCCCCCACATGTTTCCTAACTTTTAGCATTTCTCCTAAAATTTAGGGAATTTAATTAAATGACCCTTTTCTGTCTTTTTTCGAGATAAATACATTTTTGAGTGATTAAAATCACTTTTGTTCCTAGACAGAAGGGGAATAGGGGTCTAAAGGGTGCTCTGGCTTAGAAAACGAGCACAAACATGGCATCTCACAATGATTGATGCCATATTTTTACAATTTATTGACTTTACATTAAAAACTTTCCGTTTTGCGGGAAATTTATTATTTGACTAAAACATTAAAAAAAACCTATCGGGACCTAGCACAATTTCCATATGACTCAATAGACATGACCTAGCATGAACTCATATACATTTAGACACTAGACCAGTGTTGAAAAAGTCGGCATCAGCCAAAAGTCGGTGAGGGTTCGGAAAAAATCGTTTCGGCAAAAGTCGGCAAAAAATCGGAAAACCACGACAAACATTAAAAAATACAAAATATATTCATTTTTTTCAAAATTTTAAACACACAAAGCAACAACAACATCAGATAAACACATTGGCACATAAATATGGAGAAATCACTGATATATATGTAGTGGATGCCAAATAAAAAATTATACATCAAAGTCGATATTGAATGCTGAAGGGCCTTTCCAATAAAAAATGACATCACATATATAATTATAAAATGTATCTCATGATTCATCATCATGATGGAGTCTGGAGATGTCTGATATACAATGAAAAATGAAACAAAACTAGCAGCTAGCTATCTAATATCAATGTCGGCCTCTCCCCCTTTTACGAGAAAAGATAATGGGTTGTTTGTTAGGCCTGCCCTTGACAGTAGAAGGCCCTGTATCTGATAGTGGATGACTACTGGTGTGTGCAGGAGTAGGTGTATCAATAAGTGTAGAAGGTTGTGCTGATGTTAGCACATCACCCTCCATGATGTCTTCAGGCCACTCCTCCTCCTGCTCCTCATCCTCCTCTCCCTGTTGCTCCTCCAAGGCCTGCTGTTGTTCGGGTTCCTCCTCTAACCATGCAGGTGCCTCCTCCATGATAGGCATCTCAGACTCCACCCTCCACTTAGACAATACATCAATATTGTCCAAGGAAATGGCATCCACATCCGGTGTTCTATCCATTTGCTTCAACCATAGTCAAAGATTGTAATGGACATACACCAAGTCATTGAGACGTGAGAACTCTAACCTGTAAGAGGGTCATAAATTTTTTAATGAGTTTTAACTTTTGAGGGTCATAATATATTAGACGGTCATAGATTCATAAATTACAAATTATAATAAATGTAATTGCTCATAAGTTCTAACCTGGTGCATTTCTTTGAGTGTATTTTTTCAAATACACTCCAATTGCGCTCACATCTCGAAGAGGTACATGTTTGACTCAAGATCCAGATGACAAATCTCTGTAAATTTGGTGCCCTTGCACCATAGTTTTGCCACCAAACATCTACAACAAATAAGAAAGAAAGATAACATAAATAAAACATAATTGAACTTTAAAATAAATTTTTAAATTTAAAATACATAATTGAAATTTGAATTTTAAAAACATAAAGTTCTAAGTTGAACCA
>JASDQU010306827.1:19509-35846 GCA_032191745.1 Picea mariana | reverse complement strand
TTTTCCAAATAATAAGCCCGGATAGCTTCTTTGGCCCTATCCATGGCCTCATACAAATAGCCCATTGCTGGCTTATCGCTATCAACTAATCTCAAAACCTTTACCAAAGGTTCACTCATTGAGCATACGTCTGCCACTCCTTCCCAGAAGGAGTCACTGTACACCAATCTAGCAATGGATTTCCCATCCTCTCTCCTGCTATATGTAGAATCCCGCCACTCATCACAAACAAACATTTGCTTCAACTCAAACTGACATTGAAGCAAAGACTGAAGAGTAATGAAGTTGGTGGCAAAATGAGTGATTGTAGGACGTCGCAACTCCCTGTTTCTGGTGTCTCCTCACGAGGCTAAGAACCCAAATATGGTTATATATGAACTTGGGGACGCTCCTAGCCTGATCAATCACCTCCTTGATGAAGGAGGTTTTCCCTATATCCTCAAGCATCAAATCAATACAATGTGCAGCACATGGAGTCCAAAACAATGAATGGTTCCTCTCCATAAGCAACCTACCAGCAGCCACATAATTAGCTGCATTATCTGTTATGATTTGCAACACATTATGCATGCCGATCTCCTGGATGAACATATCCATCAACTCACACAACAATGTTGCATCTTTCACATGTGCTGATGCATCTATTGATTTGATAAACATGGTACCTCTAGGACAATGTACCAAGACATTGAGAAGGGACCTACCCTTCCTATCTATCCAGCCATCAGACATCACTGTGCATCCAAAGATCTCCCATGACTGCTTGAACTCTGCCAATCTAGAGTTGATGTCCTTCTTTTCTTCTTGAAGAATTGGCCCCCGCAACTCCTCAAAGGTAGGGATTTTATACCCTGGGCCAACAACAACAATGGCATCACACATCGGTTGCCAAAACGGATTATTCTTGGTGATGCTGAGAGGTATGTCACTCTAGAAAAGACACCTCCCCACAGCCCTGTTTGCTTCTTTCTTCTCCTTTTTCTTCAACATTGACCTGATGGAAGGCTGTGCTCCAGGGGTGGTTTGTGTAAGAAAAAAGGTGAAAACCTCTCGGTACCTGAATCTGTGGAGCCCCTCCCACTACACTGTCCCTCTAGGGTAGATGTCGCTGAATTTCTAACTGAAAGTTCGGCCTTTCCTTGCCACTGCGTCATTTTTCTTTTTATCCTTTGCTTCAAGTGAATCAAATGCAATTCTCATAATCTCCGGGGTTGTGCTACCACAAACATCAATATCATGCTCGGGGATTTAGCTAAATGATATTTCAACTTGCAAATCCCTCCTGACATATTCACCCCACAGAGTCTGCAACTCAATCGTTGTCGGTTTGTCCCATATTCAGGGATCCCATACACCCAAAATGGATCCAAAGGCTTTGACATATTTTTTGATGAAATTGACAGCTTCAAAATTCAACCCTAAGGCACAAAAAAACAAGAAAACGATATTAAACCCCACTAGAAAAAAATAACAGCCCATTGGTAAAAAAAATGAGACCTCTAGATTAGATTATTAGCAATGAAAAATGACGATAAGAGGGTGGAGAAAAAATTAACAGCAAGGCTCAAGCTTGCTGTCCCATAAAAAAAACCATTACATTGTTTTATGGGCATGAAAATCAAGGCAAAATGACCCCCCCAAAAAAAAACGTAGGCAAGCAAAGAGGCAAGCAAACTTGCAAAAATCTATGGAAAAAAAGCATTAACATGGAGGGATTTAGATACATACCTATGAATGGAAGATTGAACACCGGTTGGCAAATGAAATTGAACCCTTGCTCCACTTAGAAATCCTTGATGGTGATGATGATGGTTGTTAAGTTGCCTCCACAATGATTGAGGAAGATCACAAACCCTTCTCCTTTCTTCTCCACAAACAAAAAACTCAAATGACAAAAAAAAACCCAAAATTCCGCTTTATGCCCGCGGGTTCCCTGCGTCCCACGATTTTTTCCATCGAACCGCGGCTTTTTGGAAAAAAATGACGATTTTTACTAAAAGTCACGACTTTTTAAAAATCGAAAAATCGCGATATTTTAAGGGGAAAAAGTCGGCTGGGGGAAAAAGTCACGACTTTTTCAAAAAGTCGTGAAAAATCGTCGACTTTTTCAACACTGCACTAGACATTGGTTATACCATGCCAAGGTCTAACCACCAGCACATACTCAAGCTTTGGAGTCAGTCTTGAGTGAAAAAACTTAGAAATTATTAATCGCCAATTAAAGCAGGCAAAAAATGATTAACAAGTGAAAAAAAACACTCTAGAGTACATGCTCGTACCTAGGTCTTATGTGGCCAATATTCTTTTACAACTTTCATGCTCAAGTCATTTATTAAAATGCCCCGGAGGGATGGAAATGCACAAAAGTGGTCTTTAAAAAGACCTGCTGAATCTGTGAACTCTGACTTCTGAGCATCTGTCTGCTCAGTCTCTGGTGGCTCATCTTTAAATCCAGCTAGTGCAACTCGGTGGATAACAGGCCTAGAGGGAGAGTAGGCCATTCTGAGAGAGTCTACCCTCAGATTCAGGTGGGAGAGAGGCATCTTCCAAGACTGACAGGAAGGTATCATGGGTTGAGGAAGCTAGGCAAAAGGCTCAGAAGTGGGAGGCTTCTAGAAGCTGTGTGTCTTCCCAGGAGAATCCATGCCATACAGTAGGTTTTGTTTCCGTGACAGAGGGAGCAACCAATTAGGAGGATTGGAGTGCAACTGTGGTAGCAGATCCATTACAAGAGGCATAGCTACTGCTAGTATGGGAGATAGAGATACATCTAGATGATGGAGGATGGAATACCTCCCTCGCTAAGAGGGAGTGTTGATGATTTTGTAGGTTCGGGAGGTATTCCCACTAGTAGCCATGGTGTCAGGCATGTGGGAATCTTCGTTGGCACCAGATTACACTTTCATTTTGGTGAAAACACCCTTGGACTGAAGCTAGGGCTTCGTGGGTTTGATGATGGGATTTGTGGGCATGTGTAGGGGCTTCACACCCACAAGGAGGAATAAAATATTCTGATTTAATGTTGAGTTTAGTGGAGGGCTCCTTAGAGTAAACTAAGGGCTTCTAAACTCATATTAGACTCCTATAAAAGGAGAGGAGGAGATTGTGACATCTCATTGTGACATTATGGAGTTAGCATAAGTGAGTGAGCACTTGTGCTAGGAGGCTTGGTGATTTCAGCAAGGGAATTTCTGCAACTTTGGCAAATCTGGACTAGGGTTATGGATCTTCTATTTTCTGTTCTTGGCAGGAAAATCACACGTGTGAGGTGAAGGCTGCCAGTGCAGAAGATAGTCGCAAAAGGGAAGAAGTTGCACGAGTGGTGCAAGCTGTACGTAAGTGTTTTTGTACACATACGCGGGTTTCAGTGGAAACATTCGCGTATGTACGCAGGTTTCAATGGAGACAGTCGCGTATGTACGCGAGTCTCGGTGAAAACAGTCGCATATGTTCGAGGTTGTATGCCATGTTTTTCTGGGCAACAGGAGGTCCGTACAGGCTGACTTCAACAGGCTGTACAGGTACAGCAGGAGCAGATTTGTAAGTTGGGATTTATCCTGGGAATTTTGCTGATTTTGTGGTTTTAGAGTGGACTGGTTTTGTCCTCAGATTTGGTGATTTTGTGACAGTTGAGAGGGCTGATTTTGCCCTCAAAAATTTCTGAATTTGAAAATTTACAGAACAGAGATTTTTGTGTCTCATGTGCATGGTTGATTTATCTCTGATCTTGTTGTTTCCGCTGCTGTAATTTTCTGTCATAATTTCAGTGTAAAATTGTTTAGTGATAACATCTAGGGTTTACTGTTTAGATCACTTGGAAGTAATTTTCAGATCTTAAATTAGAATAAAAATTGACAAAATTACCGGTAACGATAAATGTAACATTGCTTGATTTAAGTGTGGCATTATTGAATTGGGTCTTTACATGCTTTTTTGGCTATTTGGTGCATAACATTTGGTATCAAAGCATTACTTAGCCACCCTGCCATGTCATCATTCACCGAAAACAAAGGGGCCAACAAGCACTGACCACCCCAGTTGACTCACCGTCGACATGTAGCTGTAAACATTGGTTACAGTGGTGGGTCTTAAAAGCTCATCTTTTGCTTTGGCATAAAACTTTTCAGTACTTGTGATATCATGGTGTGTGGTTAACCTGTTTATGTCTATAAGTTTAGAGAGCTTGGATTTTGGAATTCTATGTTGGGGTATGACTCGTATGACTCCATGTCACACATTTTGTTTCACTCTATATAATATTTTCAATTTAGTGAAACATACCGTCTAAAACCAGGAAAGGGTAGGACTTGTGATTAAAGTTGCTTGTGACATAGGACTACCCCAAAGGTACCTCAAATTTGGTCAAACTTACAATGTTAAGTCCAATCAGTGTACAAAAGTATGATATATGTGGATCATTAGAATGACTGCCTACTCTCTTATTGATGAGATTAAATTGTTTGTTAGGAATTGGGATTGCTCCATGCAATTTGAACTTTGTATTATGTGGTTTTTGTATTAATTGTCTGTCAGGTTTTAGCTTGAACAACTAGCCCTTGTAGATATACAAATGCCCATGCATGTATATCCATTTATGTGTTTATTATGAAGGGTGTCTGGATTTCGATGAAGGGGACTGTCAAACATTGAAATTACTGCTTTTTACATTCTTTGAGCTAGATCTATCTTGGTTATGAGTCATTCATGCTAATTCTGTGCTTGGTTCTGCTTGACACCTCCTGGATGTGCAAAACTTATGTACTACAACAGAGTACTTGCTCATAAGAAATTGCACGAATGGAAAAGTTTCCAGATCTACTTTTAATCGTAATCCTTGGTTGTCTATGTTTTTGTTCTACCCTGCCATTGTTGTTGTGTTGAATTTAATTGGCTATAAAGAATATGTGATCAGTCACAGGGCACAATCCATTCATCTGTTTTAATTTCAAATTTGATGTTTAGCACTATCCCTCCAGTGCGTGAGATCACTAGGCCACCTTGACCTACTGTTCCCTGCACCCAGCATAGAGAGACTGCCTCCCTTTCTCATTCTCAGTGTGATTATTGTGGACAGGGGGCCACTGGTTTCTCCTTGAGAGATTTGTCAGCCTTTGATGCTAAGAGAGTTATAGGGAGGGGTTCCCAACTTCTCCCTCCCAGGATAGCACAGTCGGGTGCTCTTAGTCCTGGCAACTCTCTAGAGGACATTATCAGGCTCAACATTGACATGTTTGTGGTGGTTGACAGTGAACACTGGACAGAGACGATGGATCCTTTTCTGACTAAAGTGTTGCTCTTTGTCGACATTCTTAGTCTGGGGCCCAGGCGACTTTCCAGAGACATTATGGCACATTTATTGTTGTGGATAGGGATGCTGCCTCCTTCTTTGACTTGGGTGCTGCTCTTTCCTGACCTTATACTCATGACTCAGTAACTTACTCTTTCTGCATGAGTGTTTTCTTCTGATATATTACTTACTTCACTATCTAGGGTTTAACCCCTTTTTCTTCTTGTCTACACTTTTTCTGATGTAGGTTTTGCACTTTGGTTTCTTGTTTTTGGATATGCTCTAGATACTCCTTATTGCTGTTGTTAATTACTGTTCTTTGCAGTCCCATTGACCTATTTTTGGTCCTTCATGGGCATTATAAAATTTCATTTCACTATCCACTATCGACATTTTTTACACATTATTGAAAATTTATTCCTTTGATTCTTGAAGGTTAATTTTGTCGCACAATCGAAGTCTCTAAGCATCTTTGTTTACATTTTGTAGATGTTAGGTTGAATGTGGAAATTGTTGATGCATGATCAATAAGTGTGTAGTGGTAATACATCTTTTACTGTTTATGCATCATACATAACATATATTTTTCCATAGATTATATGTATATATGACATGAAAGATGCCACATTGTTGCAAATTTATCTGAAGATTGACATCATTTCTTTTAGCATGTTGTATTAGCTAATATCCCTTCGCTCCCATCTTGTAGGATGTAGATGGAATTCATGCAGAATTGAATATTTTTCAAGTCGCTCCATTGTCTAATACTTATTTTTTCTTGTGTATTTAGCACTTCGCAAATGGGAAGACTATATTCATTCCTTTGGACTAGAATGGACACGTGCAGGGACGAAATAGTTACCCATTTCAGATTGAATCCTTCTGTTTTTGTGCCACTCATGTATGACTCAAATCAGGAATCGGTTACCCCAGGAATGTTTCTGCTACTTGATCAAGTTTACTGGAGAGATCCAACTGGCTGTCTTGATCTGTTAACAAAGGGAACACTATCCTCTACAAAGATTCCAGTCATTGATCAGATGTGCTTTCGAGCCTTGTGTCAGATCTATCAAAATCTTCATAGCTTTTTTGTAAATGAATGCTGTGTACAAACAAGCCCTGATTTTGATGGTTATCTTAGGATACTGAAGGATCTTGCAAGTACTGCTTTACCATCAAAAGTGTATAAGGAGGTAATCACACTATCCTAGTAAGGATCAAATGGTTGTTGATGTCTTTGTGTATATAGTAAAGATCTTTCTATGCTTGTGCTAATGTAAAACTAGTACTGAACAGTAAACACTGGAAACATGTTGGCAAAAGTAGAATTTTGTGGGGGCATACTGAGCCTACAAGTGATTTGTGTAATGGAACAAATGCATGGCTTACCTCTCTTGCTGTGTCTAGACTCTACATGCATATGCACAGACATATACATATACATATACATATGTTTGTGACTGTGTATCTGATATAGACATGCAAACATACATATGCATGGTTGCATCTATACACATAAAAAGGAAAAATGGAAAAAAAAATACACATGCAACATGTAAACATGAGTGATGCATATAAGCACCTCAAGGATATTAGATAGTGCTAGTATTTTATTTGTAATTTGGGTTTTACTATTGAGATATATAGATCTGCCTCATATTAATTTATATACTCAACCGACACATTATTTTATTATTCTAATTATTATTATTGTTTGCCACAGGTTATGCAAGTATTTTACCTGTGGGCTGAGGCTATTGAGTCTCAGCGGGTGGACTACAAGGAGATTTCACGTTGGAAAGACTGCTTACATGACTTAGGCAATTCTGTTTTTCCAACTATGCAGGACAAATGGGTCTCACTCCATCCAAAATTTGGCGTTGTTTGCTGGTATGATGATGCAGAACTTGGTAAACAATTTAAGGACTGTAATGGAGTTTATTTCTTATGCTTAGATGCTGGGGGTAAGCGCAATAAGACCAAGGAAAAAGATGGAGTTCAAACTAAACTTATAACTTTTATACATGCAATGGGAATCCCTTCACTCTCAGAGGTTTGCTTTTCAAATATCTCAGTCACATTAATTTTATTTTAGTTTTCTTTCAGCTGTTTGTCCTGTTTCATAATTTAAAGGTAGTGTTGAATGGTGTACTTACATTGTTCAATGCTCTTAATTCACCAGCTTATTGTCTAAGCACTTACATAATTCTAAGAACAACACCATATTTTATCTCCAGGTGGTGGTGCGTGAGGCAATATTTTACGGTGTTCAAGACAATGAGAAACTTATATCACTCATTAACTGGATTCTTCCTTATGCTCAAAGATATTTATACAGAATGCATCCTGAAGTATACTGTGCACTGAAGGACAATATATTCAACAATCAATTAAATCAATTGCAGCTTTTGGTGGTCGAGGAATTATTTTACAGGCACACTTTACAAGGCTGCCACACTGTCTCGAACAAAAGGCATGAATGTAGCTGTCTCTTGCAGGTTGGATGGGATACTCCTTTTGCTTTTTCACCTATTTATAAGAAGATAAAAGATGCAATGAAATCTCAAATTGTGAAAGCATTAGCTAATTTTGTTAATTAGCTTTTTATACGGGATAAACTTATTTGATTGCCTAGCCTGTGAAAGGATCCACTGTAACAGGGACATGCTGATGACAATGAGTGATCTAAAGATTCAAACTAATTTTTGAGTTGACAAACTGAATGAAAAAAGAAATTCTATAGAGATTAATCTTTACACCTTCCTTGGGTTCTAGACAATGCTTCTAAGCGGGGATTCTGTCTACTGATCAGAAGGAATCCTTTCTTTAAGTCCCACTGCTAGTATAGCTACAAAATTAGGATATTGTTGTGGAAATCTTAGTTTCTTCAAAACATTGATGAATGTAGTATTCAGAYTCTTAATAAGCAGTGGCATTGTACATCAGAGATCGTGAGGTGAAAGTATTTCTCATGTTTGGACGTTCCATCTTGCTTTTTTCTCAGTTATGCTTTAKCCTTTTACAGTTCCTTTTGACATAGATCTGTCCTGCTGTTTTGTCAAACTGGAGTAGAGGGATTTTTTTCAACTCTCTGATCATATAGGGTTCTCTTAGATCTTGAGCATGATCTTTACCACTATTAAGGGAAAAGGACTTCCATGGTTTTCCAGACAAGGGAAATATCTATGAAGTGATATTATCTTTGAGTCTCTTTCTCAAATTGATAGCATAATAAGTTTTGGCTTAATAAGTGAAAATGGCTAAAAATTATGTGGTGTCCTTTCTCCAGGTCATTCGGCAAGCACAAAAGGTCTTTGGCACTTCTTTGATATTAGTTGTGTTTCATGTGTGTATCTATAGCTTTGGGTCAAGTTAATTACTCAATATATCAAAGTCATCAATCTGCATGCCTTGATATCTGCAGACATAATTTGGCACTTATGCTGAATGTGGGTTTCAAACATGTTGACAAAGCAGTCTTTCAATTTGTAACTTGTGTGGTTTATGTTGTTATTGCAGGGAAGCACCTTGTATGTGTCTCGAACGGCTGATTTTTCTGGAATATACTCGGAATTATCACGCCTTTTCTTCAATGGATGTGTGGATCTTCAGCTGGCAAATTTTCTTCACCTGATAACTATCATGGCAGAATCTGGGTCTACTGAGGAACAGACGGAATCATTTATTCTGAATGCACAGACAATCCCCAAGCTTCCTCTGGAAGAAGTAACCTGGTTTTGTGAACATAGAGGAGATGAGATTGACAAACATCCAGTACTGTCAAATCCAACCTTTCCTGAAAATAAGTTGATGACTAAGAAGCCGCAAAAGATTAGTGTTGGTGCTAGTTGGCCCCCAACAAGTTGGAAAGGAGTTCCAAAATCTAGAGATGGGGTACTGGCACAGGCAGGAAATTCAGGCATAAATCAAGATTTTGTAAGACATGAACATAACAATGTTATATATAACTCTACTGTATCTAATACAAACACTGCGTGTGAAAGTGATCGGGTCATAGATACTTATTCAGCTTCTGCTGTTACTAAAGTTCCATATGATTCAAAGTCTGAACATGACATGGACATGAAAAAGGTTGGGGAGAGTGCTCTTGCTGGTAATGATAATATTTTCCTGGGGTTATCCTCAACAGGACTTGAATGTGCGGATGTTAGTAACAAATCATACAAATTGTCTGCCCCCAATGAAATGGATATTGGGAAGTCTAATGTCTTTAGTAACAGGAATCAACTATGCTTGGGTGTACCTGATGATGAACAGCGGCAGCTGACTGGTAGATTAGGAGAGTGTGTTGTTTACAAGTATTTAACTGACAAGTATGGTCCCACATCTGTGAACTGGGTAAATGAAAATGGGGAAACTGGTTCATCTTTTGACATGATTCTCAGCAAAAAGGATGGTAAGAAAGAATTCATAGAAGTAAAGGCAACAAGGTCAGAAAATAAGGATTGGTTTGAGATAACCAACCGAGAGTGGGACTTTGCAAGCAAAAATAGTGATTGCTTCACCATAATTCGGGTGTTTTTGGGTAGCAGTCCACATGTAAAGTTTGTTATGCTTGCAAATCCCATAAAGCTCTATCAACAGAAAATTATAAAGCTTGCCATTTTGACGCCCATCAATAAGCACTGTGCTCTTCCAGAGGTCACTTACATTCCCCAGGGAGAGGGAGGAGATTGAAGCTTCTGACTTTGATAATCTACAATGTTAAATCCACTATGCCAATTAAAAGGTTATATTACCAGCAAACCTCTTAGCATGAATCTGTGAATTCCATAACGAAGGACATTTTGCCTTATGTAAACAATTAAGAAAGAGGCAGCATTGACCTAATGACAGGGAATTTGTCAAAGCAGCTGTGAAGAATGCTTTAGGCATCTAGTTGATCTCTATTAACAAATGGCTTTATATTGTAAATATTGCGGGGTTGATTTACTTTTGTCATTAATTTTTCATACCTGATTTTTAATATGGCACAATTGAATGGCAGATGACCTTGTAGTCCTCTATTCCGTTGCAGGGTATTTGCATCAAATGGAAAAGACCATCTCGAGGGTGACTTGAATATAATTCCTATTTTCTTGGAAAATTGCCAGTATACAATTAGGTCCTTGCAACAGATGGTTGAAAGTTTGATGAGTATTGGCTCTTGTCTATGGTCAGTAGTTCAATTTTAGCAGCTAATGCAATTCACTGTACTTTTTGTTATCGTCTACCATATATGCCTTTACTAATGTATTGTGACAAGGTGGTCTTTATCGACAAGGCTTCGGCCATGGAAGTAAAACATAATCTATAATTCTTTTGGATTTGGATGATTTAGAGACTAACCTAACCTCAAGCTGGACCAGAGACTAGAGTGTCAGAAGTAAAACAATAATGAATAATCCATTGCTGCATATAAATCTCCAAAATGACTAAAGAGTGGTGGAATTTATTAATAAGCATTATTGATAATTTTGTTTCTTGTATATTTGAAACTATTCTTATACTTTCCTAATGTCATTCCTAGCTCGTTTGAGGCTCTTATTTTGTAATCTTAAATGTCTTTTAAATATTAGGAAAGTATGAGTGGGCCTAATGGTTAAGAACATGTTAGGAAAAGTATGAGTGGACCTAATGGTTAAGAGGTCACAAGTTCAAATCCATGTTAGATTTGGTAGCTCGGAGGTACTTCTGCATTGGCGGCGCCCAGCATGTGGAAGTGACCCAAAGTATTTTTATAAAGTGACTTTATAAAGTATTTTTATGAAGTGACTTTATAAAGTGATTTTATAAAAGTCAAGTTGAGTTTTTTAATTTTTAATGTGTTAAAGTGACTTTATGAAGGTGTGGGTCACTTAAGTGACTTAAGTGACCTCAGCGGACAATTAAGTCACGACCGTTGATCTCATGAGGGCAAGATTTGATCTTGACCGTCAATCTCATTGGAAGATCAAGGGTTAGGGAAGTTACACATTAAAAATGCATAAAGGAAACATTTGAGAGAGGGAGGGTGCTCTTTTTGAGGAGAACTTGGAGGGAAATTGACGAGGCACGACCTCTGAGAGAGAGCTTGAGCTGAGGAAAAGAGTTAGCAGTAAGGAGAGGATTGGCATGCATCATCCCAAGGAAAAGATAGGCACACATCCCAAGGATATTTTTAGCGTTGTTTGCAGTTATGTACCATTCAACAGCTAAAGGTGGGCCGTGCAACATTTATTGTCGTCTGTACAACTGATATAAAGCACAAAAATCGAGGCAGCAAATGATTGACACAATTTTCTAGGTGTTTTGTTGAGGGAGGACTGTACAGTTAAGTCTGGGCACAAAAATCAAGGTTATACTTGCTGTATTTCTGCTGTACAGTACTATACAGTTACACAAAAATCAAGACAGCTTGTGTGGGCACAAAAATCAAGGTGTTTGTGCATATTTTGTGAGATAAGTGACTGCATTTAATGGTAATAATTTTTGTTGTTGTAACTTGGAATTTTTCCAATGAGCTCAATAAGAAGAAAATCTCCTTAACTAGTTTTCCCCTTGTGGGTTTTTTCAGGGGCATTGTTCAGAAATTTTCTTGTGCCAAAAGTGTTTGAATGTTGTTTATTGTTCATTTATTTTCCGTTGCTAAGTTTCAGATTACTTAGTCAATGTATTTCTTTTCCTCAAGTACAGTAGAATGCTGGTATATTTATTGCGTTACTGTTGATTTTATTGGAGGTTGAAATCTGATTAGTGACCAAGTGTTTGAGGCTAGATTATTTATTTCTCAACAATCCAGAGGGGGTTAGGGTATGTATACCTCTGTAGACTTTAGCAGTCAAATTCCCACAAACAAGGGGGTCCCTTGTCCCACAAACAAGGGGGTCTCATACACCAATTTGGTGTTTGATTTGGCCATGACCTTAAAATTAGATTATTATTATTATTATTGTGCCTTTTCTAATCTAATCATTTAGAGGTGTACAATTCTTTTGAATATGTAAGTTTTTTGTGCATATTTTGATTATTTTACACTCTTCTTCACCTATGATTCTTTTTTCATCTGATAAATATTATTGATAATTTCGTTTCTTGTATTTTTGAAAATATTCTCATACTTTCCTGATGTTTTTCATAGCTTGTTTGAGAGGTTCTTAGTTTGTAATCTTAAATGTCTTCTTGAATATTGTGCCTTCTCTAATTGAATGGTTTAGAGGCGTACACATTTTTCAAATATGTAAGTTTTGTGTGCATCTTTTTATTATTTTACACTCTTTACCTATGAATTTTTTTTTCCATCTGCCATACTTCTACAATTGCGGAGTGTTCTTTGCATTTTTATTTTGCACGCGCACACATGCACACACACACATATTAATTAGTTAGTAATTATATTAGAAAAATAACCATTTATAACCACCCTTTATATTGATTATTTCATACCCATTCTATCTTGAGCACTATTTTGTAAGATAGTCTACTAAATTTGACTTGAACTTAGTGGGCAGTGAATGTTTCTTTTTCTAAAGATTTGATATGCACCAACAATAAAGGGACCTGATTGTTTGAGATAATATTGGCAATATTTTCATGGATAATATAACAATGTTTAAAGTACAAAGATATTATCCTCGATGAAGTCAAATGGGGTTTGCTGGGTCAGTGAAATTGGGGTGTTATTGCATCTATCAAGGTCCGATTCTTCCACGTGACATGTTTTCCCCTTGTGGGTCAACACACTTTTGCAAGGGGGTGGTTGTTCAAGTATAAGTCATCATGGTTGTTAAGTCGGGCTAGGGAGTCACATGCCATAACTGTGACATGGCACCCGTCTCTTTATAGGTGGTGGATGCTCAACAATGAGTATTGGGAAGCATTTTGCAATAGTTATAATTGCGCTTTTGAAACATTCTTCACAATATTTTTCTTGCCATATTGCACCTATTGGTAGATATTTTTGGTGCTTTTTTTTTGAAATTGCATAGACTCCTATGCGTAAAGTCTTCATATAAAGTTAATAAACTTTATTATTTGGATTATGTTATCAATGTGAAAACATTGTGAAGGTTAGTGTTATGAACATAATATATAATAATAAGTTGGTGTTTGACTGTTGTTTGTTTGACAGTAGTATTTTGGAGATCTGATCAAAGATCTTTTGACGTGGATATTGAATCTGACTTCACTGAGACGTCATGTAATTTTATTTTTTTCTTGTTGTAGGAAAACATTAAAAACATTTTCTCAAGGTTTAATATTAAACTACCCAACATCTCTAACCAAGTCGAGCTGAGGATTCTATCAACCCCTTTTTCATATATAGTTGTAACCTCGAAATTCGATACGAGTTTATAATCTTCGAGTGTCAAAGTAAGTCCTTGATGTCATATTTATTGCCAAAAAAAGTCTTTTGTTTCGATTACATTTGTCTTTGGAATTATTAATTGATTCACCAAATCCATACTTACGTGATTTTTCTTCTTATAATAAGCCTGAAGCTTTTTGGCTTAATAGATACCTTCCTCTAATATTTCCTTGATACTCTTTAAAGAAAATAATCCTTGATAATTCTTTTTTTTATATATAGAGTTAAAAAACTTTGAATATTTTTTTTATACTTTACCAAAAATATTTTTATATTCACTAATTCTTTTTTTTTCCCCTTGGTAATTAATGAAAAATAATTTAATATTACCTTCACACTTTCCAAAAGAACTCTTTTATTTATACTCTTTTCTTAACTCGTTGAATTTGTGAACTTTTTAAACAACCTCCTTTTTTTTTAATTAAAACTTTTGACTTTTTTATTATGTCATTTTTTAAATATTTTTCACCATATATTCTTCATTTCTTAAAATTAATATAACTTTGAAGTTAATTAATTTTTTTCCCTTTTTCTTTTGTGGCAATTTACCCTTTTACTTGTATGTCAATTTTATAGGTTGGTATAATGAACAATGCACTTAAATTCGTATGAAAAATGTTGTACGATGTACGGGCTAGTTGGTAATAATGTTTTGTTTTATTCATTTATTTATTTTTTTAATAAGAAAAAATATATTCTTTTATTTTTACTTATATATATACTTTTTATATGTGTGTATTTTTTTTCTTAACTTTTTCTTTTTTTCCTTTTTATTTTTTTATTATGACAATCAAACTTCTTGTTCAAAAAATTCTTGTAAGTGAATTTCCACGATAGAGATATTTAATTCTTGTGCTGAAGTAAGAGAGTTTGAATTTATCGGAAAATTTGTGGTAGTTTAAAACATTCTTTTACACTTTCTTTCTTTTCAATATTCTTGTCAATGCAAGGTGGAAAGAATCTCTTTATTTATTTTTTTAATTTTTATTTTTGGGGAATAGTTTATTTTTCTTCAATATTGTATTCTGCAACGGAAATATTAGACTTCAAATGGCCAAGGGCCAATTATGGTCAAGGACTAGAAAAATTTAGAGAAACTCTATTTGTGGCCAAAAGCCGGATCGAGACAAAGCTCTGATACCATTGTGGTGAACCAAGGCGGTTCACTAGGTAAATACCCAATGTAGGTAGGACAACAAGTTATAATCCATAAAGGATAATATATTAAATAATAATGTATATGAATATGGGATGATGAGTATAATAAGGAGAGTCTTATATACCCACACAGGGGTGCCCTTCTGTGAAGAGACACGACCTTTCATTGGAAAGGTGTCTCGTCACTATTATTCATTAACTATTAACTATTTATGATGTATTTATACTTATTATTATATATTATGTTCATAACAGTTGGTGGTGGATGACTTAGGATTTTCAGACCTCACTATAAAGTTTGTTAATAAACTTTAAATTTATTATGACTAGCTTTCGTAGGTTGTGAATTTTTTTAACATAAATGATTGCTTGTATGGATGATTAAAAGACCATGGCTTAGTCACATGATAGAGTGCAAAGCAAGGCCAATTACAAAAAAATTGGAGAGTTTTCACTACTTGGGTCATCTACCCTCCTCAAATTGGGGGGGGGGGTACTCAAGTGGCGAGCTTCAATTTTATTCCTACAGTTCTTGTGTTCCTAGAGGCATTGGGGTAAATCCTTACAAATTGATTATAGAGTAATTCTCGAAAGCAACACATACTAGATATTAAAAGAAATTACAGTGGTGGTGACAAGTAATGTATGTTGATGCTTGTTGAGGCGGTTTTCTCTTTTTCTTTAAATTTTTTCTCCATTCCTCTTGTTGAGCTTGGTAGGGCATCATCAATTCTTGCAGCCCCCCTTCCTCTATTTTTGCTTTCAATTGATCTTTGCTTGGTTTCCATTACTTTTTTTTCCTCAGCTTCATGCATGGAGGATTGAGCTTGCGGTGTGTTTGAACATTGACCCAACTATATCTATAGATAGGGATTTTTTCTAGAGATCCCTTGGACTCATCTTCCGCTTTTGCTGCATTAGGCTAGTGTCTTCACCCATTTTCAGAAGGGGGATGGGAGGACATAATCATTAAGGAGGGATGTGGTGGGAGAGTTCTTGTTGCTCCCTTAGGGTAACTACTTCTAGATCCACCCTCTTAGGGGTGTGGTGTTGCTTCTTGCATGAACTCTCTTGCTTATGTGATGTCCCGTTCCCAAGAGTAGGCCAACAGGGAGTGACTTAGTAGTCTATGTGTTCCCGTAGACTATAGTCAGGCACAAACATGGAACAAAATGGAGAAATAAGGGTGATTTGGTGGCTAAACAATGAATTAAGCGAAAAAGCATAGGAAAAGTCACTTAAGCCTAAGTTAATGAAGAATTAGAACGAAAATGTGCTAAAGGGGGACTTAATTGATTAATTATTCACCTTAGGAGGAAAAACGCCTAGCTTAAGTGAGGTCAATGGTGAATTAGATCGTGAAGACTATAAATGGAAGAATTTGACCTAATTCCTCATTATGCATTGTTATGATTTGATGTTGAGAGTTCCCAGAGGAGGAAGAGATTCAACTTCTACTGTTTTGTGGATTTCTAGAGGAAACCACCACCATTGATAGGTTTTGGTGTTGAGAGACACACCCTAGCCCATTGGAGATACCATCCA